>JAOBAZ010061113.1:0-19968 GCA_026546875.1 Pteroeides caledonicum | reverse complement strand
TATTGCATGAGTGCTGGGTAATTTCGTTTATTTTATAACCATTTGTTTTATGTGGTTTGAAAACTATTAAAGCTATTAAAAAAAATAAAATTGTGTACAGTCTCCGTTGGTTCAGAATGACCGCAAGCAGTACGGATACTACTATCATTGCGGGAACCAGCTTTTAGTTTTACTAAAAAGTAAATATATTGAAGAGTGAATTGAGTGTATATAAAGTGTGATTAAGTTACATTGTATTATCCGGTTCGAGTTTAGATCTGACATGATTTAGATTTTAGATAAAATATTAAAGTTATTTAGATCGTTGTCAAATTCACACAAACAAAACGGCATTGCTGAAAATACCCGTTTGATTGGGTTGAATCGGTTTAGCGGTTACGTGGCAACGGATGGTCAATGCCGAATGCAATCTTAAGATTTTTTCTAGGTTTTTTAGGGCACTGCAACAATACTTGTCTGAAGGTTGTTTATTGAGTTGACAACTTAATCAATATTGACTATACCACAGCAGTGATTAACAACTGTCTGTATATCTACACACGGAGACGCGCAAACACAATAAAACGCATCGTTTGAACGCGGCCTAGTCAAATGATCCTATTCACACCGAATAATATAATTAAATATTTCTTTTTTTCCTAATATCAGTTAATGGAATAAAACATGAAGTACTTAAGTATGTACCGCATATATTAGCCTTTTCACTTCAAAGCCGAATTCTCTGATAAACAATACGATCAGTTGACATTTGCGGTACAACCCGTGCGCCGAAAACTCGAGAAAACAACAAACACAACTCTACGTTTACTTGGAAAATCAAGTCAGTGGTAGTTCATGATTTGGTACTTCTTTTTAACTTGACAAAGAAACGTAAGAATAATTAAGAAGACTAATTTTACAATAACGGTGATTTGGTTGTTTGATTTTTGCGTTAGACCCCCAGCTTAGTTGGAATATTTACGCATGATCAAAGGAAATACTTTGTTTAATCGTGCCTCTTTACTCGATTGTTTCGCACAGACTACACTTTCAAGTTCTGTGAAAGAAGCCACAAATAGTGTGGTCGGCGGTGGTGACACCAAAGCAATTGGGACATTAAGTAAGAAAGGTAAGCTGAACTCAAAAGTGTTATATCTTCTTCTAAGAGGTTAATACGCTTAAAAATACACGTTCAATTGCTGGAAACTTCTTAAAATCAAAAGAGATGTTGAAAAGTTTATAGTTATACGTTTTCCGCGCGAAGCCATAACGCCTTTTAAGAAACTTTGATGAAGTAAGTCAGTTCAACGTTTCTGGATCACAAAGCTAAAAAACGTTTCTTTAAAAGTTTAGATTATCGAATGATCACGTTTCGTGCAACCAGAGCCCTTGCCCGATCCCTATATAATCTTGGAGTTTGGATTTGTCATACGATATTGATTTAGATATTTTGCCACAAAGATGGAAAGTGTAATGCTATTGATAATATTGACACCAGCGTTTTTCCATAGTTGACACGACCACATATCTTAATTAAGAGAAGATACTGGAAAAGCTTAAATAGGCAAACATCGTTTTTCTTTTAGAAGAATGGGGGGTTGAAAAGTTCCTGGCATATATCTGATTATCGCACTCAACTAATAAACGTTAAATGGTTGCGTTTGTATCACGACATCAAATTCGCTCAAGCCAACCTAATCCCCTTTAGAATTGTAAGCCCAAACTTGGTATCGTAGCTGGGAGTGACCCTTAAATAATAATACAATTGGGAAGAAAGAAAGGGGTCGAGTGTATTTCTTTGTGGTTAGCATAGCGTGAGTCGGCTTAACAGGACGTATTCAAATATTAAACATGGAAAGAAGAGCTATTTAAATTCCTATTATCTTTCCTTTAAACCATCTGCTTTTCCTGCAAATTATTCATTTCAATGCAAATCCATCAGTTGCTTGGCCATTGAGAGTGCTTCGGAACAGCGGGAAGCCCGAGCACTTCGTATATAGGATCGTATTAAAGACCCTCTCCATTGATTGGCTTTTGTCTAGCCCACCAGGATGTTCAATGCATACGCTAATTATAGTGATTAAATTGTCACAATACCAGCCATGTGATTGGTTGAAGCAAAGGAAACAGTTTATTTAGCTCTGCTAATCATTTTTTGGCCGCTTTCAAATACACTCCGGGGGACCTGGGATTTCGCTTTTATTTATCTGCGGGCAAATTTAGAAAACGCAATCATAACCGCGAGTAAGTTGCACAAAAGTTCATGTTACTCACTAGTTAGGTTGCTGTAGCTGACCTGGTGTTTTTGATGGGAAACGGTACAGCAAACTTTGTCTGGTGTTGTTGATACTACGAAGCAGATGCATTTGCTGTTTAAACAAGACACTGTTTACCCCATTCCACATATCCCTCACAGCTTGACAGGGCCATATGAAAACCACTCACAGCTTTTATAAGCAAAACAATGGCGTAACAGAGTGAATTATGTCGCTTTTCCTTGAATTAAAATCTTCCGACACTGAGGAAAAAATAAACGTTTCTTCCAAAAACGAAACGACGAAATATGAGTTGCGCAAAAGTTGTTCTCTGAAAGCCGCCCAGTCCAAGGTGTTCGAAAACAAAGGGGATTTGACATCTCCACTATTTTGACAGCTTTTAATTGAACTGAGTGGGGGGAGATTGTCAAACGCAGATATATTTTCAGCATCGCTGTTGGACTCACATTTGAA
Organism: Pteroeides caledonicum; assembly: GCA_026546875.1. Lineage (NCBI taxonomy): Eukaryota > Metazoa > Cnidaria > Anthozoa > Scleralcyonacea > Pennatulidae > Pteroeides > Pteroeides caledonicum. The sequence goes on along the minus strand of JAOBAZ010061113.1, from coordinate 17,260 downwards.
CTCACTTCATCACACACTGATCAAACTGCGAGATATCAGTAAAGGTTGGTTGAAATTTTATAAACATGATCCTTTGGGGGGTATATCTAGATCAGTAGTCGTTGCGCAGCGGAAAAAAACCGAGTGTAAACCATATTTGTATAAATGGCCACGCGGTATGTGCCGTCAACTGCTTATCGATTGTTTTGAAAGGAGGGCAGCGAAAAAGCCATAAATCACGGCGCAACGCGTTCAAACAACCAGGTATATAGTGCCGTTATATATAGAGTAGCGACGGAACAGTTTCACTGGTAGAGTGTCATAGAAGTGCTAGTAGGCTGATTGATTTAGATTGATTACTCATGTAACGACATCATTATTAATTCGTAAAGGGAAGGCGCAGAGTTTGGCCTCGTTTGTGGGCAAAGAAATATTAATAACACACGGATTAATTAATGGAACTCGATGCTTTTGGCTAGTTCACTAGAACTCGTAATCGTTATGATTCACCGAGAACCGTGTAGCAGTGAAACAAATAGATCGCTTACCTAAACAATACTTGACCAGAAGGCAAGGAATACGTGTGTGTTTATACAGGATCTGTGGGTAAAACAACGAAGAGAAACGGGGTCATAATAACGTGAAACAAACACCGGGCTTTATTCGTGTAATAGGATGAGACGTGTACGCCGCTTCACTTGAAATATCTTATATAAGAGATTGTTTGGCCAGTCACATCCTTCATATCTCGGCATTTCTTGCGGCTTACTTCATCAACTGTCCACAAAGAAACTTGGCAAACGAGACAAGGAAACAGCTTGGATAACAATGATTCACTATTCGGTAATAATTGTGTTCGCTCACTAGTTAAAAAACATGGTTATACAACACTTATATTTCACCCAAGTTGGTTTTACTACCAGAATAGTTGGCTTCCTTCGTAGGCAATACAACAGATCTCGGGATATTAATGTTTTGCTTGAATGAACGACTAGTACGGAAAGGCGCCGAGTTCAAAGCATGTTGTACCATATGTTCAAATTGGATTCTATTTAGCACTAGAATGGATACCTATGTATTTCATAAGCTATTTTACATTATCTCTCACGAGATTTACTACGCACGTAGTTTGAAACAGCTGCAACGCCATTTCTACTGGTAGTGTACGACATAAGCTAGGCATATTTTCATCGGTTGTGGACGTTTTAACGTTTGTGTTGACATATAAATGCGAAGCGAACATGGCTTGTTCTACATCCCAAAGCACTTTGCTGGTTGTTACTATGTATTATCAAACCTAGTGTTTCATTATTTCATTTCAGAACAACCACTGACTCGCGAGTCGAGTTAAGTTTTCGATAGCACCTCAGATACAGTCCCAGAGAAGAAAACAAAGGCCTCGGCGTTGGTAAACATTGGCGGTAATGGCTGTACCGACAACCGCATGTTTCTTGCCCACTTTCCTATGTCTCGTCGGCTCTATGGTATTGGTCAATTGCAAAGGTACAATGTTACATATTAAATCTTTCAAATATATGTTTCAATAATCTATTATCTAGTCAAAAATACGAGGAAATTTGATCATGATTTGTACTGCTGTTTATTTATCTGGCATATTCGTTTGGAATGTACTTAATTTATACTTTATTCTCAATAATAGACAACTTTTCGTTTTATTGCCAGGATAACTAAGCAATCCCTGTCGCCCGATGTTACCTTAATTCTAAATGTAATTTATATTTCGAATGGGAAATGTTACAAATCAACAATTCGAATTCCAAATAGTCTCTCTGCCGAAGGGCAGGCTTGGAATTTGCCAATATGCTTTTATCATTAGGGCATGTGGTTTTAACCAGAAGGCTGTTTAAAACCGTATGTTGGAAAATACGTTTAAAGTAATGCTAAAGTCGTTTAAATATCCATACGGAGTACTTGCCTACAGTGAACTGAATGACCCTATAATTAGTCAGACGATGCGAACTAAGATATACAAATTTTCCCGTTGCGTGTGTGCAAGATTTATGGACTCTTGACAGAATATGTTTCTTGTTGGGTCTAAATCTTGTCCGGAAGCCGCGAATAAATTGAATTCAGACATCGAATTTTGTTTATAAAAAGTTCTGAAGACTTTAATTTTTATATTGCTCGTTTCTCCGTTATTTAAGTATGGACATTTGTAATTTTAAAATTCATTCGATATCTGTTTCAGAGACACAAAGCCTTTGTTTTGAATTTTACTATATTGAATTTTTAACAACCAAGAGAAGAATATAACTATTTATCAAAGAAATTTACCCACATTTATTTAGTCTGTATAACCTGTTATTTAAGAAACGTTGTCTTTTAGTATTGTGTGGCATTCTTAACTGGGCATTGTTGTGTAATCTAAAGTATATATTTAGTTTTTTTTCCTTGATTCTAGTTTTATATAATTACATGACAAACGTCGCAGTCGTTAAATAATTTCTTGTTTATAACAATGAGTAGGCCGCAACTCCATGATTTCTCTGTGATGTTTGATTGGAAAAATACTAAACTCGATATTGCGGCTAACCATGCTGATCTATGCAGCATGTCTGTTGTCCGTTTCATACTCAGCGTTTTTAGAAACGATTTACGAGGAAAGAACGTTTGAGATATTTTATAAAACAAGTCAAGGCAACAAATATGCACATCAATAAAAAAATATTCACAGCTGAAACCGTGCAATAAAATAAAGATATTTAGGAAGGGAGGTTCGATGATCAAAGACGAACCACAATGTGCTGTAATGTGGTTTGCTTAACTATTTCAACGATTTGTATGTGTGTCTGCTTTACGTTTCTTACTTTACTATTGCTGGGGTTACAACCTTCTCCATTTCATGGGTAATGTCTTATGTCATTGCTTGTTATTATACGAGATTATCACGACAAGATAGCAACTACGGTTCCGATGTAATCTGATTTTCGCATCACATCGCCTTTTAATAAGTTCATCGTCTTATATATTCTAGCCGGCTTGTATGAGTAGGTTGTAAAAAAAACAGAAACGAACGTTGCGAAAGAATGTTTAGCTAGCAATGCTACTTTGTTAAAATTATTGTTCTCCATTATGTTTTTATTTTATCAGTTAATACAACTTATTACTAATCTTAAATTGGGTTGTGTTATCCTGAAGATTCAATCAAATTTGTTATTTTAATACTAATAAAATAGTAAAAAAATACTTTGGTTTTACTTTATATTTTAATATACTTTTTATATTTTGTCATTTCCATATCAATAGTTTTTATAAAGTGGGTAAGGCCAATTGTATCCCTGAATACAAACAGAAACTTTGAGTGAGTTTTATGGAGATTCAATCGATATTGCTATTTTAAATTGCGCTGGTTTTGCTGAAAAAAGGTTTACAACGTCTTTTTAACGTCTCTTTATAAGAAAGCAGTTTCAATAAGCTTGGTAAGGCCATTGCAGCTTAAACTCCGAGTAAAATAAAATCAGTGAGCTCTTGTCGTTTTAAAGATTCCATTGGTATTTTAACATTTAGCTTTCTTGATAGAACCACTATAGAACCACGTATGTCTTCTTTCTCTATGAAAACAAATTTTATGATCTGGCTAAACTAGCAACGATTAAAAGAAAACTTTACAGTTTCTTGCTCAACTAATACAACTTATGTCAACATCTCGACTCCTATCACTGTACCATTATTAATAATTATTTTAATGCTAATTCGAGTCAGAAAATATGATGATTGTCATGTGTCATTTCTCATACAATTGAGCAATTTTCTTTAAACATAAACCGTCTTTGGTCGTATGTTGCCATAGTTACTCGACTAGTATTGCAATGTTATAATTATGGCCACAAAAATATTTAGAAGAGTTTGGTTAGAGTGTTTTTTGTACCAAAAATATGATGTTATAAACAGAAATCGGAAGTTAGGAAAATTTACTTGGGTGGCCAATAACGCGAGGCGCCAAATTGTCAAACATATTTACTTGACTAAAAATGATTTGAAAGTACAAATGAGTTAGCGAAGAGTGAATCTACCTGTAAACGAATTTAAGCACGATTTGTAACTTAAATATAATCCTTTTCAAGTAGCCAAGTTCTGAATTAAGATATACTGATACTCGATACCATGGGAATTGGGTCGTTTTAACATGTAATATTTTGTCGTGCATACTTTCTGAATGCGGTCAGTATGCGAAATTAGCATTTTCGTTTGTAACTGCGTACGTATGTTTTTATTTTTTTAATTTACATGAATGGTCTGTTAGAGCGCTATTAATGTCATCATCAATTCATAGCGATAATTTTCCATTAGTACAAGCAGTGATGGAGTCAGTCGACCTGCACAGCTTGCCTATCAACCGTGGTGTTATTTGATGGGCCAATATTATTCATATTTTAACGAGAAACCCAACCATGTGATGAGAGCAATTGATCAGCCGAAATAATAACAACCGCTTCTTGAAGTTGTCTGCCAGTAATATGAGCAGAGTTTCGTGGACAGTTTGAATACGCAATATCATCAACAATTGCATGTGAATCACTGAAGAACTCCCGATACATTTTCCAGCCCTGTTCTGCCACTTGTTTTCGTAGTATTTAGATATTAAAAATACGTCAATCTGTCATCGGGTTTTCGTTTATCTTTAGCTTAGAAATAGTTGGTTCTTGCGAATGTAAGCCGCCACAGTGAAAAGTTTATAAAAATTATACACTTCAATTATGTGTTGGTTGTTTTCTATGCCCATTTTCACCTTCGTGTTTGTCACGTGCAAGATTTCTCGCAGCAACATTGTTTTTTTTTTGTTTGCCTTTTGCTACCCGTCTGTACCAGAGCCCTCTATTAAGAGAGTTAAGTCATGTGTTGTTAACAAATCTTTTGAATTTGGCCGTTTTTGGATCGAAAATGGCGGCGATCTTTTGTTTCGCCATTGTATTCCGCCATTTTCGTCCCAACATGAAAACAATACATGTCCTAACTCTCTTGTATGGAGTCTGTACGTCAAGCCTGGTAGTCCTAGTATCATGGCACTTGGCCAATTACTAAATACTTTTCTCTCACGGGCTCTTGTATAGACCAAAGGTTACGAAGCGATCATGTTTTCATTTAAGCTGACGAAAAATGCCTAAAATGAGTGTCAGTGACATGTGTTAAGGCTGTCCAGCTAAGACTTTAAAACACAGAAAAAATATGGCGAACAGTTACAGGATTACCGACGGGGAAAAATGGCGCCACATTGTACCCAGAACTCTTTGCGTTTTCAAATTACTTTTTGAAAATGTTGTTGGATGTCAAGAGATAAGAGGAACTGTCACTTACCTAATTGACTTGGGCATGTCAATGACTGGAAGCTGTTGGGAAAATCATTAAGCTTTGCAAATATAAATACATTCGCATTTAAATAGCTACTAAACTTACTTTAATTTTCATACTTTGGTCGTTTGTTGCTAATTAGTATCTTTCTTTATCTCGTTCATGAAATCATGTCTAGCAGTAGCAATCACCTCTCGGATTCAATTTACGTCGAAGACTACTTTTCTGGCGGTAATAGCCAAAGAACACGTATTTTGAAAAAACTATGAAGTTAAACGTTTCAGCAATGGTAAAATTCTCCATTTTCGGATTCTGCCATATTTAATTTCGACCAAGGGCTCCTGCGTGAACGTCGACAACACATGTCGCTGGTAGAGTATCCGTGGGCTCATTATTGTGACACACAGACACAGCCACAGATTTATAGCAGTGATACTAGGTAAAACTTTCCCTGGATTTGCTTTTTCGGCCTGATGCAAAACAAGGTAAAAAAACTTAACCTGAATAGGTTTAATTATTTTAACACCACACTTGACCTATTGAAGTGGAACACTGTGAACGTCACGACAATGCTAAGAACTTGTACATTTTTGTAAAATGAGTTTGATTTCAAAATACTCTTCATCAAATTTAAATGGGAAAAATACAAATTTTAAGTTAATTAGTGTAATAGTGATAACAGTTGTAAGCAGCAACGCGGTATTCTTGAACTGCTCCAGACAATACGTGCTGTTTTATCCACGTGTCTTTTAGCCTGAAGGATCGAAATAGACCCTCTTGTTCGTTTACGGCGTGATCATTGGCAAAAAATCTAATTTACCTGGAGTAGAACAAAGCACGCATTGTCCAAAATAGGACAGTTCAAGATGGCTGCCTCGATGGTCGTCGCTAGACTTTCCTTATTATTTTCTCTCCCGGACGCGCTCTCCTGGTTTTATCACCAAAACATGGGGCCAAAATAGATAAGCCAAAGAAATACTTATTGTTCTACTTCCTTTAAAAATAGAAAAGTTGTGGCCACGCTCTACCAAACTACCATGGCAAAGTACTCATAGCTGTCCAAGCTAGGTTCTTTCTTTGACAAGGAAAACCAGAGGCGAATCCAGATTTTGCCAAATGAAATGCGTGATGTTGATATAAAAGCGACGACACATATTGTGAGAAGAACATGGCCACTGAAAATGTTTGAATCTTAGGTTTTTGAAACTTAACTATATTTCTAACGTTCATCTTTTTCATCTTACCTATTTTATTAAAAGTAACTATATTTTTAAAAATCAAAAAAACTCTGCCATTTAATAGCCCCTTTTCTCTTGGTTTATTTGATACTTCATGTAAACCATAGTGGAACACCATAGGCAAGATACCATGCAGATTATATATTATGATCTCTGCACGATACAGCCAAATTATGGCGTCCTGCAGCAACTGACCACTTATGACAATTGGTTGACCTGATTTGGAAGGTAAAGATTATTTATTGTTAGTAGAAATCTACTATTGTTCTGCTGCAAATCGAGCAATTTGAGTAGCTACATCACTCGCTATTTACTCGTCAATAGATAGTGAGTAGCGATTAACTATGTTTTCTAACACGTTTTCTTTTAAGATACGAGGAAATTCTTTCAAAATTTTGTGTAAATTTGTTTTCTACCTTTGTCTTCCCACTAAAACCATCGGATTATTCGCTCTCAATTTCTATCTAATTGTTAAATATACCGACATGAAAGCGAGGCCACTATGTTAAAAGGTTGCCACTATGAAAGTTATCGCGATACGCTTAGATTTAATAGTGAGATTAGGTTTTGTGTCTGTACATTATAAAATATATCATTACTGCTCTTTGAAACAGATGTTTTCTACTAAAAACACATCTAGTAAATATCAATGATAAGATTAAAGTAACCTTAAGGAAGCGTTATTAAAAGATGTTTAAACCCAATACAGTTTGTCAAGTAGTCACCAAGTATGGATGGATCGATAAATTTAGCACTTGGAGGATTTTGCGAAAATTGTCGTTAATTTCTAGCTGTCCCGATATGCTTTTGAAAAATCCTAGAAAGAAGGCTGACTTGGCCGTAAAAGTAAGGACGTAAATTAAAATATTAGTTACATATAGAAACGCAACGTCATCTTGTTTTTTTAACGATAAAATATTTGTAGGCATGGTATGTGGTTAGTTCACCAATCAGGACACTAAAGAAGCAGTTTTCTTTTTATAAGAGCTCACAAAAACATCTAACTTATGAAATTTCGTTCGTACTATCCGTTTTAACAACAGTGTTGTGGGTGCTGAAAACTATCGCATTTTTTTCCCCAGAAATGATCAAAAAACAAGTCCAGTTTGTTCCCTTTGTACGCTGTATGAAATAAAATGATTTTGTTTTTAAACTTTTGTACTAAACCTTGTATATACTGAAGCTATTAGTGTTTTCCGCTTACTTCGTCCAGGTTTGCAATGCTCTTATTAACCATATACGATTTTCAATCCTAAATTGCTGACTGTTTCTGACCCATCACCGAATCCTACACTCTATACTCTGTCACTACACTATTATTAATCAAACAAATTACCCAAAAGCAGCACGGTCAAAAAAATCTCGAGGGATACATATCGTGACCACACCTCTCTAAAAAACAATCGTCCACTTACACACATGCTATGTGATATGTTGCATGATATCTTCCACCACAGAATATACAATTACATCAAATCTTCCTTCCTTGCTTCATCGGACTTTTTATTCCATACTGTTTTTTTTTTATCCGACGAATAACCGGTTCAGACAGACAATTATAGCTCTCTTAAAACTTGTCGTTTAAATTCTTAATTATGGATTGCATTTCCGATTAATTTGTAGCTCTGCCGTCTTCAAACAATCGTCTGGACATAAACTTTACGAAACGCCAGAAGGCAGAAATTTTCTACAACTATTCGGAGTATACTAATGAGATTCACGACGCTGCTTAAAACAAAAAAATAGGTTTTTAACATGATAGGCTGGCGATGACGACGAAATGTCACCCTTCAGTCTAAGATTTCTATATTTACCATAACTACGTAATTTAGTGCGGTGTCTAAAAACACGAGAGTGGTCTTGTTCTCTTAACTGTAAGTTATTTCCAAGAATGGATAACCAAATATACTGGCAGTATTTAGTATATTGGCATATTTTCCAACACCTGGAAGGCGGTTTGAAGCTGGTTGACAGCACATCTTAGTAGCGAAATGGCACCTTGGAAATCATGGGTGTTTTATGCTATCGTGATTTGCGTTTTAAAATCTTATCCTTTTGCAATTTATTAACGCAAAAAAATAGACGAAATTTTCGTTGTCGACAGCGCAAGAAATTCCGCCATTGTCAAATTTCCCTTATAAAAGGTATATCAAGTTTGAAAACACTTGAATAAATAATAGATCCTCTTCCAGCCAAATTTAAACCAAATTCAAGTAGGCAGTACAATGGATGGAGCGATCATACAACATAAAATACTCTAAACAACACACAACTGTAAGGTCCTGTCACACTTTGCCGGGTAAATTTCTATCCGCAATTTATTTATTGGGATACGCCTTCCGTCCACATTGATTTGGTCGGTCCAAAACAATTGTTCACCGAAAACGGAACTTAACGAAAACTCTCTCCAGAGTGGAACAATTGGAAAACTCTGCCTGGCCGTATCAGTGTGGACGGAAAACATTTGTTCCGGATTCATTGTCAAAGTTGCGGATACAAGTTTTTCTGGCACAGTGTGGGCAGGGCCTAAAACAGTTCAAGGCGTTACGATGTTTTGTTTTTTTTAACCTAATTTCGCTTTATTGTTCCTATCATGTAATTTTTATAACTTATTAGATGATGTGATTATTTTAGGTGGCCCAACTTTCATAAGGAAGAAAATACGAGTAGATTACACTGCGTCAGAAGGTTCTTCTGTGCGACTCCGCTGTCCTGTCAGTGGCACAGGTGATCCGCCTGAAAATCGGACCCTTGTCATGTGGTCCCACGATTCTCATTTTATCGACAATACCTTACAAAATTATTCCAGATTTCGATTGAGAGCGGGGAAACATTTGAAGATTGTACATGTTGGCTTTCAAGACGCTGGCATTTACACGTGCAAAGCATACAACGAATTTGGTTCAATAGCTATAAATATTACATTAACAATACGTAAGTACAATATCATTATTATACACCTTTCCGCTAATTACGTCACAACAAAATGGAAGCGAGGCTCAGGGCCCAGCAATATAGGCTGTGAATGGGGACAAAATAAGTAACTTATTGCTGGGTTCGTAGTTGTGACGTATTTAGTAAAGAGGTTTACCGGGCTTGTTGTTTGGTCAATACAAAATGTTAATGAATTGATTTTCACAGCTAAATCAACTTACACGTGTTTTAACTCAGAACTTTGATACTTTAAGTGGAAATGCACTCTGTAGAACTGTTCTTAAACATGCGCGAAGGTACATTATATTCCCTTGTTAAACAGTGTATTATTGCATTCCCTAGGAGAATATTGCATTCCTGTAAAGTAAACAGGATTACCGTGAAGCAGGCTGGGAAAACATCTATTTACTAAAGCAATGAAAGTGCCTATCACCCGTTTTTTATCGTTTATACTGCTTACTTAGGTTATTTTAGGAGGATTTTTAGTACATTTAGTAAGGCAAAACTTTTGTCTTCATGGTTTTATATTTTTTATCGTTTATACTTACTTACGTTATTTTAAGAGGATTTGTAATACGTTTAGTAAGGCAAAACTTTCGTCTTCATAGTTTTATATTTTTTATCGTTTATACTGCTTACTTAGGTTATTTAAAGAGGATTTGTAATAAGTTTAGTAAGGCAAAACTTTCGTCTTCATAGTTTTATATTTTTTATCGTTTATACTGCTTACTTAGGTTATTTTAAGAGGATTTGTAATAAGTTTACCAAGGCAAAACTTTCGTCTTCAAAGTTTTATCGGCTGTTAAATTCGACTTAATGACGAGTGAGGAAAAATTTTAATGTGAAAATTGCTGAAATTCTGTCCACCACAATGCCTGTCACGTACTGGAAGAAACAGCATGCGAGCTGTGATCTGGAGTACGGTACTTTTTATTTTACGTTGATAACACGTGACCATACAACGTTGAACCGCTGTACTACCTTCAATGTTTATACTATAAATTACTTCTCGGACTGAAAATTTAATGTGTATTTATTATAATCATTGACAACTTTATTTGTCGTTTTAGGCACACGTGAAACACAAATTGAACCGCGAGGTAAATCTTTAAAAGCTTAATTTTTCCCTTTCGAGATTGGACGTATGACGTCGACTAAACGTCATCTTCACTTCGTTGCTGTCATAGTCATAATGTAGTTAATAAGATAATAAATTTATTGACCTGGTTATTCAAGTTGCTATTTACTTTATTAGGTTTTCGAAAATACCAAAACAAGAATACTAGGAAAACTTTATGACTTTGACAGTTCATGTATGAATAACCACTTCTGTTTACTCGAAGCTTGAGCAGCAGAAGAAGAACAGTGGTCGCTCGACGCCTGTACAGTTGTAGTTAGATTCGCCTTGTTTAAAGGGATATGGCCGATATGACATTTTCATATCGTTCTTTTCTTGTCAACAAAAATATTAACCCATTGTCTGCAGGAGATTGCCCTGGGCGAATAAACTCGTTTGGCGTTATAAAGTTAGAATGTTAACACTGTATTCAATAAATGTTTCTGCTTCTTATTATTTAGGCGAACCACCGAAATTCAAAATGGGTACAAAACGTCTTTTGACTTTTAAGAAAGGTGAGACCGCTAAACTGAGGTGTCACAGCACAGGAGACCCGGATCCAGATGTTCAGTGGTTCAAGAATGATGAACCTTACGATAAGAATAATAAAAGAGCTGGTGTTAGTGCAAGTGGTTGGACATTAAATTTACGATATCTTACTACACAAGACACCGGGAAATATATGTGTCGTGTTAGCAACAGATTAGGAAACATTAACAGAACTTTTGTTGTCAAAGTCAAAGGTATGTTTGTTATACTATATCTTTCGCCAAGTTTACCACCATGGCAGTAAGTGAATAGAGTTCTTTACGATTCAACTATAAAAATAGTAGAACAATTTCGTTTTATAAACACTTTAAATATAGAGATACTATCAGGGAAACGAGTTCTAAAAATGAATATCAAAGCCATATACGATAATAGGTAAAAAATATTTGTTGAAAAAATCGTAATGTTTCGTCTTAATATATCTTCAAACTAATATAAAATTACAGAAATCATGGGTGAATATGACTAAAGCTATTTACAGAATAACAAAACGAGACAAAAAAGTGAGGATGAGAAGTGGATAGGGTGAAGGTATAGGGATAAGGGAGAATAAAATAATAATAATAAAGAATTAACTCTCAAAACCGTGCTACAATGAACCAAGAGCAAACAAGTGAAGTTGCCAGCATTTTTCACTTTTTACCTTAAAAAGAAAAATGTTGTCCTACTATACTGCATAGTTTGCTTTTTTAATTGGTTGCTGTTGCGTTTAATTGTATAGCACCATGGCGAACTATTGGCCGATGCAACGTGTCTTCGGATCAAAACTACGGCATGTAAATTTCATGAGCATTGACCTTCTATGTCGCACCTAACTTTAAACACTTAATATAGACAATTCTAATTACTTAAAATGTATCGCGTTTCTAACTTGACAGATATGGAAGTTTATTGAGAACAAGAGATTGACATTTTAATTATAATGGCTTTAATAATAATGATTAAAATGTTTATATGTGTTTTCATACTGCAGAAATCATCACACAAGCAAAAAGCATTAGTGGCAAACCAAAAATGAGCATATTCTGAGAATTTCTTATCTCGTTTTCTCCATACACTGTATTATTTTGTTCGGGAATCAAGGAAATTGTGAAATAGTCGCTGGAAATTTGTATTTTCCTGTTTTATTTCACTATTAAGAGGCACTTTATACGGCACATTTCCTGTATGATTTGCAACTTCCGCGGTTTTGTAAAACGATTTTTGTTTCAAAGATACCGCCTTTTAAAAATAACCGCGCTGCGTGCGAATTTGAAAGATTTTTTCGGATATGAAGTTATTTTAACGTGAATCTATGATGTGAGAACATGGTTAGAGTTTTTCTTGATTAATGAAGAAAAAGTTTGAGAGTGAACTTACTGTAAGGCCTTGGAGGCATTAAATCGGTTTACCTTTTTGATTGAATTTTTATAAAAAATTGTTCCGCTAAGCTAGACCACTTGATGACGTACACAAGTTACCAAATATGGGTAACAACAACAGTTAATGACGTAGGCATGATAGTAACTATACATAAAGACAATAGATAAAAAAAGTTCCGCCCAGTTCTTCCTTTCCATACTTTCCCTGAAAATAATTACATACCTGAAATATCGTATGAGCCGCAACTATTTTTATTCAAAATGAAATATCTTAACACAAACTATTTATTATATTTTAGTACGCATTCCTAAACCACAAATCGAAGAAGGCGAAAACGCAAAGACTTCCACGTACCAGGGGAAAAATGCGATCATGGAGTGTCGAGCCGAGAGCGCTGGCAAACCAGAGTTTATATGGAGACGATGGGGAAATGATTTAAACAACTTTAATCGTTCTGTGAATTTGAAACCATTGGATGGTGGTGGTTCCAAGTATGTTTTCCATGAAATCAAAACAAACGAAATGGACCATAATTTATTTGGCAGTTTACTGGTTATATTGAATGTTACAAAAGCTGATGAAGGCAAATACAGTTGTTTTGTGAAAAATAAATATGGTTCAGACGAAGTTGCCAAGTATTTGTACGTTATTAACCAAGGTAAATTATTTTATATTTCATTATTTATCATTATTTCAATGTCTCAACATTGACCATTTTACACCAATATGGTTGCAAACATGGTACGTGTTTTAGGGGGCGTTCGTTTGACCATATTCTGGAATGAGAAAATATTCTGGATTATTTCAGAATACAGAAAGCCAATAAAACGGTTATTATAATTTCGGAATTATAATCTCGTGATCAGACTCATACGACACATACTTCTCGATTTGGCGTTGTTCTTACGAATCTCCTCTCTTCCATATGTTCAAATCAGGTGCATCGGTTCATTATTCGTCCAACATCATTATTTCTTCCAACATTTATAGCAGATTTGCCTTCGAAAGTGTGAATGTATATCTCGCTATTAGTGGCCGCCATCATGATCGCAGAGAGCTCAGTTGCTAGGCGTGACGTCACTTTTCTGAATTTTTCCAGGCTTTCTGCTCAGGATAGCAGAATGCTTGGAAGATATTCCAGGCTTTCCGAAATCAGAAAACAGTGTCAATAGAACGACTTTCCCAGAATCTTCGAGTTTTTCCTTTTCTGGAATAAAGCCAATCGAACGCACCCTTTCGATTTTTTCGAAAACTGTTTGAAACATTGTGTTCGTGACTTTTACAGGGAAATGGATACCTGGTAAAACTTTTGATACACCTAATAAGATACTGAGAAATTTTAAACCAGAAATAAATTTCTATTTCATAACTAGTGCCAGACTCCTAATGTTAACTTTTCGAGATGGTTGCACCATTTCATCAATGTTGAAAAATATATGTGAAAACGAGTGAAGAGAGCAAAGAATAGTGCAGTCAGATGTTTTATTACCATTAAATTACCTCATCCACATTACGTCATTGCTAACATTACGTCATGCACTAATTATAGGTACTCCTGCCTTGACAAGAGCAAGCACCACGCCTTCCAGTGAAATGTTTCGAGAAACTGAGTCGAGAATTCCCGTTATACTTATTGCGGGTTTGACTGTTTCGACAGCAGGAACAATTACATTTCTGGTTATTTTAATATGTTGCTGTCGAAAACAACGGAAAGAACTTGAGAAAAAATATGTCATTAACTACGCCCCAGAAGGTTTCATTTGCGCGGGACAAGATATGCAGAAGAGCGTGGATGACTTGGGGAAGATACAAGGTGACGCGACGAACACTATTAACACGTCGCCAAGCAACCCGGAGCAACCACAAGGGAAATTAACCAGCGAAAGTCCAGCGTATTGTTTGGAAAAATGCGAGGATAAAGCTGAGTACGTCCGTGTTCCAAGTACTGATATATTAGACGAGTTGAACGTGGTTGACTCGTCAAGAACGTCTTCAGAAAGAACGTTATCAATACATACAACTGGAAGTAGAGAACAGTTTATAGACAATTCTAACGCCAAATGTCACTCGACATGTGGCGAAATATGCCGTTACAAAGGCGAAACGAACACTGCTGGAAAAGCAAATCCTCGTTTACGTGAATCTGTTGTCTAATATATTGTTCCGTTCAGAGAAAACTCTACATTTATTTAAATAATTTATATTCATTAGAGTTCTATTAACTAGCAATATTCACCCAGTGAGCAATTCCAATTTTACTTCACGTGACCTTACAATGGTTGAAAATATTTGTTTTGTCTTGCGGAAAGGGAGGTGTGCCAGAAAAATGCTGTCTCGTATGTTAGGAATAAACAGCCACGGTATTTCCAGTGGGAGTAGTAGTGTTAGCTTGTAGTTGTTTGGAAAATTGCTTTTGTTCACAAGTTAATGTAGAGATAACAATGGTGTGCTAAAAATGTGCTTGTGTGCTAAAAATGTGTGTTGCGACGTTTCTGCCAAAACTGGTGACTACGTTATACCGAAGGCTCAACTACTCAATGAAATTGCGTTACTGTAATTCAAGCATTCCAATTGGTCAATTGCCTTCATGGAAACAAAGTTTCTGCCAACGTTTGAATGAACTTCAGGACCTTTATTAAGTCAAATTTTCTTTACAAAGAGCCCCAAGAGATACGTTATTGTGCAGTACGTAATACTGGAGTGCGTATTTTCTTTGAATGGGTGTTTTAATCTAAGTATGGTAATTGATTAATATGGCAATTGACCAATTTGAACTCACACTGTTCACATTGGAGACAAAATTTACAATATTTCTTTATCAGCGCTTTAATACAGGAGACCCTGAATTTGTTTTATAAACCACGAAACGATGGCTTCAAAAATACAATGGTCCCGTTACTATGGCTCTATACTATGGGCAAATTTTTGAACTGTGTATTTAAGTGTTAATAATTACTGTTGTAAATTAAAAATACTCTCTGAAGTTCTGGGCAAACGAGAAAACATTGTTTCTTCAAATGTTCCCCTGTTTACCCACCAACCTGAGGCATCATTGTTACAGGAGCAGATTGATGGCTTGTTGAGGTGGACAAAAATGTTTCTTAAAATAAGGAATACTTTTCCCAAATGCCGTTTTTGTTGCCAAATTTGGCCAAATAGAGATGTTTCACTCATACACAACGTTACCTCGTTTGCTTTGCTTGGCGTAAGGTCTAAATAAATATAAGGTTTGAGTTGACATTCACGTTGTCAAAGCCTAATACGGTATGTTTAAATTATGGTTTCTTCGTTGTAGATATGTATAGAGAAATATTGATAGATATGAGTGTGTACTATGTATATATACAATATATAATGAGAGTTTTATGTAAATTTAATTCTAACCTATGCATGATCCTACAAACATTCATTTTAGTTCATAAAATAAACATGTTGATAAAGAAAGTTTGATAACTTTGTGTACGTTCCTCTATATTACTAAACTTGAGTTTTTAAAATAGTTACATAACTACAAAAATTGAGTAAGCTTTAAAATACAAAAGTATGGGAAACTACAAGTTTACAGCATTAAATATATTGTTTAATATTGTATGAAAAATGTCTTTTAAAAAGTTTCGTCAATTATTACTAAATGTTGGAAGGAAGCATGTATTATATTATAAATTATGAAAATTACCCAAATAAAATACAAAATGACGGTAAATTAAGATATTGTAATTATATTTTTCAATCATATAATGATATTAAATTTTAATCATGCTTCTATATAACAATAATTCGCCGAAGAAGAGGTGACTACAAGCCTATATTTACTGAGCAAAAGGCAGAGTGACTATAGGCTTGTAATCACCGAGGCTGAGGGGATTAATTGTTTTAGTATAAATTTCTAGGTGTCCATAAATAATAATCAACACAATTTGATACAAAAATAAATTATTTTAAATAATAACACAAAAATGCGAAAACTATAGCCACTGGCCAGTGACAATAGAGTTTCGCATTTTTTTTTCATTTCACATCACTAGAGACAGTGAATATTGACCAATCAGAATGCAGGAAATTTATTAGTCACCTGGTAATTTATACAAATTAGTTTTGGTTATCTCTAAGACAACCAAGTCGAAATATCGAATAAAAAAGATAATCGTAGTTACCGTCGTTTTGTATATTTTAACTTTAAAAAATACTCGGTAGTTCCTACAATTATTAATCAAACAATTTACATCAATTTAGCTTAATGAACAATATCTCTGGGCATCAGACGGGGTAATACATCACACCCTCTTAACTTGAGACACTTTAAAACAATGCACTTTTGTGAGTTATTTTTCAAATTGTATGTACGAAACATTCTTGGTATTTTTTCAAGAATGCATTTCAATTAGATACTCAGGTCTGTTTTATATGTTTATATGTTTATAAAGTAGTGAACCTTGACTTGACGAAAACCTGACAGTCCGGGCATGACTACATTTTTTCCAGTTCATTTAAAAGTGTTTTCTCACGGTGACCTTATCACAAGACCTCACACAAGAGTAGGCAAAAAAAATTTGATACAGATTCTGACTTGGAGTTGAATCAACATAACTTGCACGAGACTTCTTGGTTGACTTCTTGGTAGACGAACTTCTTGGTTGCCGAATTGACTACAACACTCATAACTTCTAATATCAAATATTATTATAATTTTAAAGGTTAGAGACCCCATGGCAAAATAACGACCAAGTAATTATTGTCCTCTTACCGAATATGTGTGTTCATAGGGTTATAT
>JAOBAZ010061002.1:0-12208 GCA_026546875.1 Pteroeides caledonicum | reverse complement strand
ATGCGATATGCGCGAGGACACTAACTTCAAAGGTTCCGACTTGAGTTGCCCTTCTGTTTATTTCCTATTCTGTGCCAGTACCTCACACCAACTATATTTGCTTACCATGATGTTCACCATTATCACCATCCAAACCATCTCCTGTGGACACTTTCACCTGGGAGCATCGCCCATACACATCAACCACAACAAAAACTTTGCGAGGGACATCTTTAGCAGCACAGCCCAAGTCACTTCCATTGACAAAAAAGTGTAGTTCGCCATTTGAGAATAGCATCACCCCAACTTTATCACCGACGACAACTTCCTCAAAGTTCCCACCATAATTATCACAGCACGAGAAGCCGTCTTTTAAAACACTTGCTCCAGCTAATGCCCACGTGCCGTTCTGCAAGTGCGAAATTCCGCTTGGTACTTCGCTGAGACAGTTTGGATCGTTCATCGTCACTCCGAGAGCCAACGAACCAGACCATAAAGGCATTTTTTGTTCAATTTCTATCTCAAAAATAGTCTTCTCTGGGAGCAAGCCCTTTGTAAATACCAAACCGTGATCGAACTCTGCTCCTGGATTTTTCCGTGTCGCTCTTCGTCCTTGTTCGCTCAAAATAATTCCACGTCCGCAATTTTCGTGAAAGTTTGACCAGGCCGCCATCTTTGTTTATACCACAGCAGTACGTTCAATTACTCAGCGGGCCCACCCCCTGGTTCACCCAGGTACGGCCACGGGTGCGAATTTTAAAGCAAACCTTGCCGAGCGTTCTGGCATTTGAAATTATTTTAGAACAAAATTTAACACAGTAATGAGTGTTTATAAGACAGCTAACACCCTGTTTCTGATTTTTGATTTGGAATAAAAGGGAACCAAATATGGAGGTCTCCTGAGGGCCCAACACGGCCTAGTCACAGAAAGTGACTAAAAAACCGGGGGTTATGACTCTCAACGCATTACTTTTCGTCTTTGGCATATCATTTTGGTTGCCCAACAACAACGAAGTTCATTGTAGTTAACATTTTAGCGTTTTCCGATAGAGAACATGGCAATGTCGAAAGGATATCGACGTATTTTACAGCAAAACATGGTTAGATTAACCAACGACTTGGACCCTTTGGGGGTATTATCATATTTATATCAAGAAGGCGGAATTGTCGAGGACGACATGGACAGAGTACGAAGCAAGGAGACAAGAAAGAAACAGGCGGAAGAACTGCTTCGTATTATACCACGACGAGGTGCAAAAGCTTTCGATATTCTCTGCGATGCCCTTTACAAAATTGATGGTCAAAGGCATCTGGCAAAAATGCTAAAAGATGACATTGAGAAATCTTCAGGTTAATAAGAAAAGTTGCTAATTATATATTTCATATACAATGCTATATACCATACTTTACTATGCACTATGAATTACCATAGCCATAGGCTGCATGCCAAGTTAGAATTGAGCTTACAGTACTGTATATCCCACACATAGTACATCATATATCACTCTTCACTACACTTATCTCAAGTCTATTATAAGTCTCAAAATTATATTACCAATTAGAAAGAACTTCATCTCTTAACAGGTGGCTACCAAACAACAGACTGCCCACCGGCATTGCAACAAAGACTTACCCCTGATCAAATTATGGTCCTCCCTACAGATCCTCGACACATACCACAAAATTTTTCAGAAGATGACAACATTTATAGAATGCAAAGCAACCCACGTGGCCTATGTCTTATCATCAATAACACAATGTTTGCTGAACACGCTGATCTCAAAAGGCGAGATGGATCTGATGCTGATGCTTTGAACCTTCAAAAACTTTTTCTGTGCTTGCACTACACTGTTACAATACTTCGGAACACCACTTCCAAGACCCTGAAAGTTCGCATTAACGAATTTGCCCGCAAACCTGACCACAAGTACTATGACTCTGTTGTTGTCTGTATTCTTAGCCATGGCATGTCCGGAAAGATATACACCATTGATGGTGAACTTGTGCCCATTACTGAACTAACTTTGGCATTTAATGGGCAAAATGCCAAAGATCTTATTGGGAAGCCAAAATTGTTTTTCATCCAAGCTTGCCGTGGTGGGGAGATTGACCATGGCGCTCAATACAACCAAGTTGATGGTGGGGAAGTAACTATTAGGAGTACCAGAGAGATCTTACATGATCTGTATGATGGTGAAGATGAGACTGACTCAAATCCAGCAATGGTGCCAGCAGAAGCAGATTTCCTGCTAGCATATTCTACTGTTCCTGGTTTTGTTTCTTGGCGGAACTCTGAGAAAGGTTCCTGGTTTGTTCAGGCATTATGTGAAGTATTCATGACTTATGCTGGGCAAGAAGATATTCTGAGTATGCTGGTTCGAATAAACAGAAAAGTAGCTCATGAATTTGAATCATATGAACAGAAAAAACAAATTCCGTCGCCTGTTGTACGACTAACAAAGAAACTGTATTTCTTTCCAGGACATTGAAATTATCTGTTGTGATATGCAATTCACATTATTTGCAACTACAACTATCACACACTGTATACCAGACATTTTATATTTTTCCAAATGTGGTAACCATCTCTTATGTATTAACTCCTATTACATAGTCATTCTCAGAGAATAACATGAAAGAGGAATATTTTATGATTTCTATCACTGTTTTATTGGCTAAAGTAAGATTTGAACTCACACCTGTGGGATGCAGGCCCACCGCTCTTCACTATTACATGTATGCTGATCCACGAGAGGATGTACTGTGTTTCAATTCTAAAATTGAAACACTGTACATCTCATGGATCAGTGTTTATAAAAACTCACCACCAATCCCTGAAAATCTCAATGGGTAGAACGTAGACTGGCATCCCAAAGGTGTGAGTTCAAATCTCTCTTCAGCCAATACATCTTTCATATTGTCTAAAACTGTAAACAGTGTTGGAAATGATGAAATATTTCTGTTTCATATTAACTCTTATGTGCCAGTGCTACCAGATGCAAACATTCATAACAGATTTTACCATTGGTAGATGATTTTACTTGCATGGGAAAAAAACCTTGTGGGCCTCCCTCCTTCACAGTACAAAGTCCTCTATAAAGTGAGTTAGGTCATGCATTGCCACTAAATTGTTTAAATTTAGTTGTTTTTGGATCAAAAAAGGTGGCAATCTATTGTTTTGTTATTGTATTCTGCCATTTTCGACCCAACTTGAAAAGACTAGAGGGCTCTCTTGTATAGATGGTTCTGCCATAGAGGCTTTAAATGTGCTAGATATGTGTACTGCTAAAGATGACCACAGTTAATTGGAATTGTGGTCAAAGGACAGGTGGGGTGGGAGAAATTAAAGCCTCTGCCAGATTTGCTTTCTGATCAGCCATCATACATGTTATCATCTAGCTTGTTGTTGAAAAAGAGATTGTGTGGGCAATAGATAAAAGGTTAGAAATTTTAAATGTAGTGTCAGCAAGTATTAGAATTTAACCCTATTAATGTCACCGTTAGATCTGTAAGAATGTGGATTTTACTCTATCATCAGGTCATTTTACTTGTCAGGGTTTGGAGGCAATTACTACCTTACACATAGTTTCATTATTAACTATATATCTTCTGTAATCAGTAGAAAATACTGCTTCTGTAATCAGTAGAAATTACTTATATTCACCAAGGTTGATTTTTGGTAGTATTTTACTCTTTTTCTTGCCTTTGGAACTCCACTGATTTCCTGACATTTCTTTTTTTGTACCAGTTGGACAAAATGGTTGAAGACCATTGTCTGGTGAATATGTCATTTTATGAAATTTTTAGAATCTTGTATTCACATTGCAAGATACTATAAATTATTGGATGTTTTTCAGTCTGTACAGGAAGATACTGCAGGTCAGTGTTTCCGACAAGGGAATGGTCACCTCTCATTATTTTCCAGATTGTGAGACTTGTTAACCGTTTTACAAAGTGACTCAGCTCCCGAAGATGGAATTTGTATTACTAATAGTATAGTTGCTTTACCACTTGTAGTAATATTATAGTTCATATTAAATGTTGAGCTAAACAAGCGCTAAACCAGATTGGCATTTTCAAAGCTTTGCCAGCAAAACCCATTTTATCTTGATGGATTCGCCCCCCGCCAAAAAAATCCTGCCTGCACCACTAGTGTAGGTCATATTGTGGGCCTCACCTACAGCTTCATTCATTAACAAGTTAAAAACCAGTCGACAGTGCAGTATCACTTCAGAGAATAAACAGATTGATTGTCAACAGTCCTCACCCATAGTGCATACCTTGTAACTTGTACAAGTACCAAAAGATAATATTTAATGAATATAATAAAATTAAAAATGCACTTTGTGATATAGTCTGTACAATGGAAGGTTTGTAAAATATTCCAAGGCCAAATGCAACCAAAAATGTATTTGTACCACCTTTAGAATGTGATACTTACTGCACAAAATTTAATATTACCAATACTACACAACACCAAATAATAGTGGTCACTGTTCATATAAAGCAAATTAATACACCACCAATGATGTCACCAATGTGATTGGATGTGGTAACAGCCATGATTTATCATGTTACAACACCTTTGAACAATGTTGTTGAACCAACAGGTTCAACAACGTTGTTCAAGGTTGTTCCAACAGCCATGAACAGTACTGTCCAATCAACAACCTTGTTCAAGCATATCAATACTGTTCAGGGGTTAAGTCAACATTGTTCAATCCTGTCATATTTTTGCACGTGTAGCCTTTTACACTTCACCTCTTGTTTGCTTTTGAGTTATTTTGATAAGAAAATAAAATAGCTTGTCTGCCATTTTCATCATAAGCAAGTCAAGCAATGCAGTAACAAACAGAAAAAATCAAGAAGCAATTGTAGACCTTAAAGATTTGAGTGAATATTCAAGATGGCGACAAGATTCTTCTAATGAACAAAGTGAATAAAATTGAACAAAATATATAAATTATAAAAGGCTAGTATATCATTTTGAATGACCTTTTCATCAAGACTAAATTTTTTAATATCTCTTAAAAGTGAGTAAGTCCCTTCAGTGCATTTGTTCATCTCATAACAAGATGGGACCCACAGATATAATATTGTCCAAATTTCCCCACCTTAGGTACTTTTTCTGAATTCAAGCTTTGGGGCCGGTTGTACGAAAGCTGGATAGTGCTTGAACCATTGGATAGTGATTTTTTCAACCATTTTGAACATGCTTGAAAAGCAATGAAACTACAGATTTGGAGCCAACAGTTATTAAAGACAACCCCAACATAAGAATACCAAAGTTTAATCCAGGTTATACCGCACAACGAGCAGTTTTAAAGTGATTGAAACGCTATCCAGCTTTTGTACAACCGACCCCTGGTTTATATTCATTTGAAAGCACGGCAGACTAAGTGTTAGATATCCAATGAATATGTCATAAATTTAGCAGTTCAAAATGTAAACAAAATGTTTGTTTACATAATTGACCTTACTTGACCTTTACCGGTAACATGTTTCCTTGGTAGAGCAACTAGAAGCAGAAAAGAGTAGTGTTTTTTTATGATACACCCTGCACAATGTGATGCAACTTTACTTCTCAGGGAAGAGCTCTAGTTTTTTTGGTTGCATTTGACCCTGTTCACACAAACGAACTAACAACATTAGATTCTGTTTGACCGGATGCTGGTAAAGAATTTGGGGAATTAATAAACCGGACATCATGTCTGCCAAGCAAAACTTGTTGTGTTTCTTCATTCTCACCCACAGCTTCTTCATATGTGGGCAAATTGCCATCAGTTTGCAAAAGAGCTTCACTGTAGCTTGGTGGAGGGGCAGACTGATAAGCAATATCGTAATGGTAGTTCTGTGTGTTAACACAGGCAGGATGTTCCTCGTGTGGTACAGTAATCTGGTGGCGAACGGCTTTTCGCCATGTTTTCCATAGCCAAAAACCCATTAAAACCATTGCAATAAAAACAATCATTACCCAGAGAGCATAAAGGGTTTTACTTTTTTTCTGTACAGGACAGTTACTAAGCTCTTCACTACCATCTGAGCAATCACTGTTTCCATCACACACCTTGTTCCTTGGAACACAATCTCTACTCCTGCATGTGTATTCGCCCACACTGCATAAACCTTGTTCGACAATTCGATACTCTAGTAGAAATTTACCAGTGTTACTATTATTAGTTGATATTGCATGAACCAGGAGTTGGTTTGTTCGCGATACTATAAGAGGGGGGCTTGTTAGGAGGCCACAGCTAGTACGTATCTTAACAGAGCCTGGAGCCCAGCCATCAAAGATATCAACTTGTCCATGAGTACATGTTGCTGATGATTTGCCAAAGTTGAACACTATAAACTTCAGTTCGATGAAACCATGCGCAACTTGAATCCACCATTTACATTCTGTGTTACTAGGATATTGTAGGGGGTATCCAAAAGAGTATATAAAACCAAAATCTCCTTTAACCAATCCACCACACTGACCGGTATAATTCCTAACAGCATCAAATCTTGCGGCAAATCGATTGCCAGGCGATGAGGATACATAAAGCACTGATAACGTTTTGCCACCAGTTGAGTAAAAGTAGTTTGATTTGAGTTGACCACAAAGAATGTGGTGTCTTGGTTCATTCTTCAACTCAACTAAATACATTTCTTTCACAACGACATAATCATCTTTGCACCATTGTGTGCCACCATGGCCAACCTCAAAATTCTCAAACGATATCCTAACCCAACCATATGGCACAATTATAGTAAATAAACAACTGCCACGCGAAAATTCAGGATAACCTGGCGAGCTAAATTGCCCGCGGTGTCCACGAACCAATCCGCCACAAATGCTGTGGTACTCTGCTCGAAATTTATTAACCGAGGACATATTCTTGTTTTGTCTTACAGACGTGAAGAACTTGACACGAAGAGTGTTGGAAGACGAAAATACCCGTTGAGGTTGATTTTTAGCACAGTAACGACCAATGACTGGAGATGAGGAGTTCAATCCGTCACGAAATTCGACGAAATCTTCAGCACAAGAGCAGCAAGAGGTTTCTATTTCAAATACTCGAATATCCAACTGAATTCGGACGCCAACGGCAACTTCAATCTCCCAAACACATATAGTCCTAGGCTTAGGAAACAGGGCGAAGTTCACCTCTGACATTAGTGTTCCTTTTTCGGCAGTTAGCCTATGATAACAGCCTCCTCCATCGACGGTTGTGAATGCGACTGCTAAGAAAATGCCTAGAAGTTGTGAAGTTGAGGTCATATTTACTTGCCAGCTTCGTCCAATGCACACTTCTCTTTAAGTAATAGAAGTCCATGGAATATTCTTAGTGATCGGTAAGTTTTTTACCGCTAGCGAAGCCATTGCCAACATGGCATTAAATTAGCATTATGAACAAACGTTTACAAAGCCAGATGTTTGCTTAAGTAAAGATTGTCTGTACTAATACTATATACAGCATAAAAACAGATTATACTCGTGTGTAATATCACTACAGCTTGACCCTTGACGGCAATGCAGTAAACACACTCGTCGTTCATTACCAATCCCCCAACCGGAATAAGTCCTTAGAGTACCACAGATGGTACCACTACCACACACCACATGATCACAGGCCCAACCGCGAGCGGCGAAGTTCTCTCATTTTCCCAACGGATCCCTAACTTTACTGGGATACAGGCATAGAATACAGGTCAGTGGTTACCAGCCTTAGGATTTTATCCCAGGTTCGTGGGATTTCTAAGATTTCTTACAAGTATACGTCCATAAACGAAAATCGCTCCTGATTGGTCAGTTCCATTTTCCCGTAGCAACATGGTAGCAACGTATTGTCGAGGGTGATTCTTATATAAATATTTATTATTAGTAAAAAGTTGCTATATCTAATGGAACTGACCAATCAGGAGCGACCTTGGTTTAAGGCCGTATGGAAGCGAGAAGCGGATGGCATAATGCCTCTTTTCATACCCTACCCCCAACAATATTCAATCCAACCACCATGCTAATTACGTATATGATCAACCAATCAGAACAAGACCATCATAATTTAATGGTAAAATAGTCTGGCGTTGTCCTACGTAAAATAGTCTGGCGTTGGCCTACGTAAAATAGTCTGGCGTTGGCCTAGGTAAAACAGTCTGGCGTTGGCCTACGTAAAATAGTCTGGCGTTGGCCTACGTAAAATAGTCTGGCGTTGGCCTCCGTAAAATAGTCTGGCGTTGTCCTACGTAAAATAGTCTGGCGTTGGCCTAGGTAAAATAGTCTGGCGTTGGCCTACGTAAAATAGTCTGGCGTTGGCCTAGGTAAAACAGTCTGGCGTTGGCCTAGGTAAAATAGTCTGGCGTTGGCCTACATAAAATAGTCTGGCGTTGGCCTACGTAAAATAATAAAAATCGATCGCGGCCTGGAAAGGCTTAACGAGATAGTTTTTAACCTTTTGTGGACCGTGGCTCCACCTTGGGCAAGCAAAATCGTCTGGCGTTGGCCTTTTACTGTTTTAAAAGGTTACGACGTAATCGGGCTCGTTCGCTATCCTAAACGTTTCAAATTTTGAAACGTGAGGTCCGTACGCGGAAAATATTTTGTTTGAGATCTAATTTGAGTATAGATCGAACCAGAAGGGCAAAGTCTGTAATTAAAAGATCTAAAAAAATATTTAAAGTACTGGTTAAAAAAAGGTATTTTGCATTATTTATGTAATCTCTGTTTTGACTGACTGCTGTGGCCTACACATAGTTCGCAATGTCGCGTAAGTTCGCAAGGACGCCAAAACTGCAGATAATAGTTCCATACATTTAGATACGGCATCCGTTCAGTATATAGCCAAACTGACCATCATCCACGAAAGAACTATTCTTGAAGACGATTCGCCACAGTAATCCAAAACAATTTAAAAACGTATTTCATGAAATGCAAGAGTGAATAAAGACCTTTGAATGTCATTAAAATTGTTTAAAAAGAATCGAATCTGACTTAGTCTGGCTTCCTTACCGTGCTTGGTTTTGACAGCTAAATTTCTTTGGTTTTTCTTTTTACGCGTAATAAAACAGCTTATCCGCCTCAGCCTTCGGCAGATAACATAAACTTCAGCCTTAACAATTCTCGATATCATGCTTAAGGCTGGGGTCTACCGAAAAATAAGGTCAACAGCTAATAAATATTCAATTAGCTGTAATGTCGATATTATCCATCATAACGATAACAAAAAATATATCAGATGAAAACTTATGATTCATACATTCTGAAAATTATGATAAATTTTTCCTCAAAAGGTTTGTAACACAATGCGAACGTATTCTATTTGATACATGCGGTGAAAAACCAGGGCGTGTTTGAAAAAAGATCTTGTTGTAAATTACTGCAATTTCCAGTTATTGCATTCTTGGGAACTAGTGGCATTACAAGACGTTCTACAAGACGTTCTTGAAAGTTCGCCATTTTTAATTGAATAAAAAAGCACGAGGATAAAACGACCAATGAACTCGACACGACACCGAGCCAACTAGGTGAATATCAACGTTCCCGGCGATAATGTCCGGTTACGTTTGTCCGGTAGTACCTTTACTTGGTGCATAACCGTTAGTTACCAGACCGTGTAAAGTGTTCACGAATCATGTCTTGTCCTGAGTACTGCGCAAATAAACGTGGATCGAAAGTGTCATTTGCAATATTTACGCGACGAATAGTTGTCTTGTCGTTAAGGCGTAATGTCGTGACGAGAAAACAAAACGCCTGCTCACGCACATGTGGAAACGCATCGGAATGTGAAAATAACAAAAAGCTATTTTTGTCTTTGATACCGCCCCATATTCGTTAGGCTATTATAAACGGCTCAACGCGTTTCAAAACACTGGCTGCCAAGTCAAAAAAATGTCAATTTTTCCATTCCAAAATATCGACAAAAAGTTAACGAAACATTTCTCCCTGGAAGACTTTCAAAGAAACTTACTAAACAGTGAATACTACTTCCACATAGTCTTCGTCAACGTACAATAGTTTGTTAATATAATAGTTCGTAGTTTGTAATTTTCATTACGTTCCCTATTTCCAGTTTTTCTTTGCATCAAAACGTAGATAGTGTAGAGGTTTGGCAAATCCAATAACTTCGTACTAAAGTCGAAATAACACCAGTGGAATACCGACTTGTTTTTAAATAACTTAAATCAATTTTCGTCCTTTGTTTCCTGTTATGTATACTTAACATTTAACAATTATCGAATTCGGTTTTCGAATGATATGAAGAGTTATTCAGCCTCGGTTTGTTATCCACCTCAGCCGCACCGAGTTCAATATTTGTTTTATTATTTATTGAAACGAGATTAAAATAATTTTAATATTTTCTCCTAGGACGCATGCTTTGAAAAAGCAAATTAGCCCTCCCGGTGGTGACAAAAAATGTCATTTAATTCATAGAGCAGAAAAAAAATTAATAAGCAACCACTAATTCGTTTCAATAAATAATGATGGGAGTAAAGAAATCAAATCATGCGTGTATATGACGTACAGGAGTCTTGATAAAGACTCCTGTAAATAAAGTCAGGGACCAATCAAAACGAGGCACGTGGTAATTTGAAAGCGAATGTTGATAGGTGCGATACTATAAAATTGCCAACAAAAACTTAAACGACACAAACGAGCAGAAGATAACAGAGGTCGTCAAAGGCAGTTGGAATAAGTAAAAATACTGGTTTGGAAAATGCTCAAGCAAATCTTGTTGGTGATACTTTTTGGATACTCTGTACAAGCAGGTACCAACATTATTCTTATAATTTACTGCTGGTATAAACAATGTTCATCATGACAAGAAATTTGTAGTAAGATCTAATCGGTTCTAGTAAAAAAGTCTAAGTTTTATTGTTTCCAAAAAGTTACGATCGACATTACCGGGCTCCTTCGCTATCCTAAACGTTCCAAAATTTCAAACGAAAAGTCCGGCTTGATTGAGATCTTTGAGTACAGATCAAGACAGAAGAGCGAAGTCTGTAATTAAAAGATCGAAAGCAAAATATTATTTGAAGTATTAGTTAAAAAAAGTTTTCCATTTCCAAAAAATCCATTATTCATATAATTTCTGTTTTGATTGGCTGCAGTGGCCTAGTTGGCAATGTCGCGTAAGTTCGTAATGACGCCAGAAATGCAGACAATAGTTTCATGCATTTAGACATGGTATCAGTTCTGTATATAGCCAGACTGACCATCATCCACGAAAGAATCATTCTTGTAGTAAGGTCTAATCGGTTCAATGAAAAAAATCTAGGTTTTATTGTTTCAAAAGGTTACAACGTTAGCGGGCTCGTTCGCAATCGCGTTCGTGAGGTCCGTACGGGGAAAATGTTGTTTGACATCTAATTTTACATCTAAAAGATCTAAAACAAAATATTAATTAAAGTATTGGTTAAAAAAGTTATTTTGCATTATTTAATGTAATCTCTGTTTTGATTGGCTGCTGTGGCCTACACATAGTTCGTAATGTCGCGTAAGTTCGCAATGACGCCAAAACTGCAGATAATACATCCATGCATGTAGATATGGCTTCCGCTCAGTATATAGCCAGACTGACAATCATCCACAAAAGGATTATTCTTGAAGGCGATTTGCCACAGTAATGCAAAAACAATTTAAAAATCTATTGCATGAAAAGCAAGAGTGAATAAAGACGTTTGAGTGTCATTAAAATTGTTTACAAAGAATCGAGCCTGACTTTTCCGCTTTATACGCGTAATGCAACAGTTTGTTATCCGCCTCAGCCTTCGGCTATAATATAAACCTCAGCCTTAATAATTCTCGATATCATGCTTAAGCTCATCTAATAATTCTTAAATAATTAGAGTTTATTCAATGTCTCAACTACAAGCGCAATGCTAACGAGATTGCTGACGGCGTTGCGAGGCTTGCTTTCCTCTTATACATTATTCCCGTAGTATGTAATATACCATTTTTCTATGTTAGTTCCTCCGAATTTTACTCGCTCCCCGTAGTATTTAATATACCTTTCTATGCTAGTTCCTTCGAATATTAGAATTGGTCCGGCATTTTTCTTTATTTCCTTTTTAAGTTTACTTGGAAATTGTTTCACTGTAATGTTATTTTTGTGCAAGTTCGTACGCCGGTCCGTAGCTCTAGCTCTAACAAGACGTCTACTCAGACGTTAACTGCGCAGCATTGTGACATTGTGCTGGGCTCCAAGTCTGTGAACTATGCAAGCGCAATTTGCGCTTGCATAGTTCA
>JAOBAZ010060891.1:0-12208 GCA_026546875.1 Pteroeides caledonicum | reverse complement strand
AAAATTTCTCAGGAACGTCGCCCGTTTTGCAAAATAGGAACCGCTCGCCCTCCAAAACTCTCATTGAACTTTGGCTAAAATTTGAACGAGTTCAAAGTCGATGAGAGTTAACGAGAGTGCATGAGAGTTGATATGAGTTGGTAGCAAGCGAGAGATGCAACTCGCATCGATTCTCATCAACTCTGATCAATTCTCACCAACTCTCATCGCTACCCATCCTTGTTTGGCCGCGTCTTAAGACTATAACATTTACTAACACTCCCACCATCCTAAATATTACCCCTCCGAATGTAAGCCCACCTGAATAGATCCCACTGCGTTTTTGTAGCTTAGAGCGTTAATATTAATTTTGTTTATGAGGACACGCGTTATCAAAGTTTATTTATTTTCGTGTTTATACCTTTCATCTACCTGTATAATAAATACATGTTTGTACCAGAGTTTTCGTTAACCATTATGGTTTTGAGTAAAGTACAGAAAAAGCGGAAGCTCCAAAAAGTGAAACTATTCTTATTTCTAACGTCTCGTAATAGTCATCATCGATGTGTAAGCTTCCGTTAGGGGCATAGCGAGGGTATTCCTAACGAGGGTGTTCCAAAATGTACCGACAAAAGCCAATAAAGAACGAAATACTTCTGTGAATGGAATGATGGTGAGGCGAAAACGCAGGGTGCCCAACTAGGACAATATTACAATGTATTCTAGCAATAACAGGGTCTGGAATTTAATTTTTTTGTCAGTATCCCATTGGATACCAAGGTTCGATGTTTTGTCATCCGCCGTAAGAATCCAATATCCAACTACTGGATACTAGTTAGTTTTTAGTATCCAACCTAGCCATTTGTAAACACTTGCAAATTGGAGCACCAGATGAAGCATCATAATGTAAAGGGGGCCTTAGTTACACTGAACTTGATTTCTTGGATGGCCAATCAGTGACTTCACAAAGTCATTGGAAAACCAACGAATGTTTTCTCCACTATCCTGATTTTTAAGTGTTGTGGTATCCTGTTCAAAATGAAATTTTAGTATCCTGTGGATGCTGGGATATTTCCAATTTCAGACTCTGAATAAGTAGATTTGTATAAGTTAATTTCATTGCTTGATGCCGCAACCCATTTACTCGTATTCGCCGAAACGAAATGGTGTTTCCTAGAGAATAAATAACGCAGGCGCCAAAAACCGGGGGGAGATCGGCGCCTGCGTAGATACAGTACATTGTCATATTGTTCTAGTTGGGCACCTTGTGGTGAAATCTGACCCTATAGGTTCAGAAATGTGCTTTGGTGTGACCAATTCTCTTTTCACTGCTAAACCAAATGTCTATTGTGCTTTAGTGTAGTTTTTTTTGGAGAAAACTGTGTCATAATAAGCGAGGTCTAGAAAGGGAGCAACCATGGTACGTCATCACCCCAGCGAAGCTTCTAGGATGACGAGGCCCGACAAATTTAAAGCTCAAAAATGGTCCGAACTCGTACCCGTTTTGCTCATAAACTAGAAGATTTTCTCAATTGTTTCAACATATTTTCCATCTGTACTATATGTCCACCATTTTCAACAGGCAGGGTTTCGTAAAACGGAAGCAATTTTCCCAATTTACATTTGAATCTTACTGGATAAGCAGTCATCGGGTCTTGTCAATTTTGTTCTTCTCTAGTGAGCCTACCGACGAAGCACTGGACCGCGAGCTTGATGTTGTTGATCGAAGAGCAAAACGTGAGATCCGACAACTTGAAGAGGAAATCCCAAGATGGCAGGTCATAGTTGATGGCCTTAGCGAAGCTGGTACGTCGTTTACCGCACGTATCCTCCACCCTCTCCAGTTAGATGATAACATACACATATTACAGAATCATATTCACCGAACTGTTCAAGGCTTTCCTTTTTCGCTTTCCATAGTGCAAATATCGATCTTTTGAAATTTATTTTTACTGTTGTGGTCTTCGCCCATGACTCAGGATCAACCGCGTTTAGGTACAGACTTTTATATCCCAAAATACGCCATCGTATAGCAGTTGTCCCAGACGAATATGTTTTTGTTTGATTATTAGGCGTGTTGACTGATTGGTTTCCTTCAAGGGTATTTTTATGGCATTTGCACTCAAGTGATGTAGATGTACAGACGAATAAGGCAAGAATTAGTGCTGAATAAAAGTGCTAATACTTTTAGACCCAACCGGGACTATACATGTAGTTGCGAAAAATGCATATATGTAGATCGTAATGTCGATGTTCTTGAATAAACCCCTTAAAAAAACTCGGCATTACCAGCTACATATATGCTGATTTTGTGACCATGCAAGTTCTGGCCAACGGTCCCTGTGGCTCAGTCGGTTAGAACGCCGGTGTACAATTCCAGAGGTCGGGGCTTCAATTCCCAGCCGGAAAGTCCTGTAGTTGCATCTGTAGTAGCAACTGGTCCGGGTTGGGTCTAAAAGTATGTACATTTAGCACTCATTCTTACCGTATTCTTCTGTGCATTTATGGCAAGGCTACCCCCATTTCTGAAAGGCATTAACCAACACCTGTAAATATCTGGCCTAAATACTCCGTAAAATTTTTGATCAACATAATTTTTACCCACTCTGTTCAGATCTCGCTTCAATTAGAACCTTTTTCGTAAAACGATGTCAGAGAAACATGAAACATTTTCTCTTTTGCGTACATGTATCCTTATACAGATTGTTTTGTTTAGGAACTGCTCCTACTGAATTTGATCCACAAACATTGGCGGTTTTAAGGGGGAGACTGGTCAGATACCTAATGAGGTCGAGAGAGGTGAATAATTTAAATCCGTAACATTGTTGTTAACCGTCATGTTCTGTCTCTTAAAAGAATCCTTTACTCTAAAAACAAATATCAACCAAGTACATCTAAATGAAGTGAAATGATATATGCATTAAATTTGTCTTAACTCTATCCTTCATTTGTAATTTACATCGAAAGTTGAGCCTCTGAATACATGGAGGAAGCCATCTTGATTTTTGGTGACGTAACTTAGTTGCTTCACATATTTCTTAACTGTTTTCATCCCTTAATTATACCATTTTCATCATTCTAAGATTCACTGAGTAATGACTGATCAGTGACAAGTGCTATGGTCATTTTTACTGACTATAAGAAACGAATAGGCGACTATCACCTAGTCAAGCAACCAAGTTACGTCATCAAAATCTAAGATTGTGCCCTCCATAGACTCAAATAAAGGATACAGTTAAGACAAGTTTGATGCATATAGATCTTTATTTCACGCCATTTAGATGTATTTAGTTGATATTTGTTTTTAGAGTGGAGGATCTCTTTAACCACATTGGTGGGGACATGTTGAATCAACAGTGTTGTTATAAGCTGTGGGATCTAACGTGTGTGGGACTTACGAACTAAAGTCGTACCAAACGTATTTTTTGTTTTAGATTACTGTTGGTAGATCAACTAAGGATTGTACTGTAGATGTTGATTTATCTTTGGAAGGGCCAGCTTGTAAAGTCTCTAGAAAACAGGTTTGTTACCAGTCATTTCACAGAAACTACGTTAACTACTGGCTCACTGTGAACTTACTGTTTATTGCCGATCAGCGTTTCCAAACATTCGCAGAAACAGGGGTGGAAGAGAGACCTATCCATATTAGGACGCAAAAAAAACTGACTTTTCAAAATAAAATTTAAAATGACTTTTCTTAAAATTTCAGTGACTCGTCAAAATAAATATGAACATGTAGATGAAAACAACAGAAATTAAAATTGCGTTAATATATTCGAGGTCAAGGCGTTGGAGTGCGCTACAAATTAATGGGTATCAGCGACGGATTATTTGTTTTACTTCAGTTAAAAGAACCATTGAAATCACGAGGAGTGGCTTTTTATAGTTATCACGTACCTAGGTTCGTTATCAAGATATTCTCACTTGAAGGTGATCCCTAGTGAGCTCGATAGATACTTTATATACCTGAGGGAGATCTTTGGATTACTGAGTGACGCCAAGTTTATAATTGTAATACGTCATTTCCAGTCTCTTTGCTCGGTTTTTTGCACTTTTTGCACGTTTAGTACGTGCGAGACGTTTTGACGTCAAAGCTCCATAACTGGTACAGCAACTGTTGATATGACGATTTCACCGTTGGTTGTCAGCCAATCAGAGACGATTTTTCTTTTAGGCTGTTATTCGTCTAAAGCCGGATGGGGAGTACTACGTTATCAACGAAGGTCGAAGACCGATTTTCATCGATGGCAAGCCAGTTTTAACGGATGTGAAAGCCAAACTACATCACAATTCCACGTTTGAGGTATGTGCCACGTATGATTTTTGATGATTACTTATGTCGACCGTAGTGGGAGGTAACCAGACAGGCCCACTTTCGTTGGCTACTACCTATAAGGCAGGGGTGGGCGACACTCCAATCTCAGAAATTGCTGATTTTACTGAGGGAGGAAAACCGGAGTACCTGGAGAAAAACCCTCGAAGCACAGGAGAGATCAGAGTAATTAGTTAAGATTTAGATCAGGGTTTTCCCAGGCGGTCATCCATTCAAGTACCAACCCTGACCAGCCGGGCTTAACTAGTGGTGAGAGGCTGCGTGCTAATCACTTCTGCCACTCGTGCTCCCAGTACACCCTTTCGAGAATTACGTCATGTATAGTTTTTGGTCTGGAAGCCTTGCTGTCGTGAGTAAAAGACGCAAAGCGATGGCTAACGTTTCATGGGAGCGAGGCTCCCTGGCTAAATGACGTAATTATCGAAAGGGTGTATTACTACGCGACTGTTCGAGTAGTTTTTAATGTTAAAGGGTATAGGTAACGGATTTTATGTTTGACTCAATCGAAAGAACTCTTAAAATCACGAGGAATGGCTTTTTACAACTTTCACGCCTTGGATACTCACGGATATCTGTTACGTCATTGGTAGAGTAATTCAAAAATTCCATCCTGAGAACCACAGAATATTTCGGGAGAAAAATATGATTGTTTTAGACTACGTCAATACATGGTAATATATAGAACATCTAAAATTATTTTCACTTTAAATATGTTGCTTACCGAGAGGCTTCAGTTTGTTTACCCTGCTAATGACGTCACTAAATGTCGTCGCTTTACATTACATAATTATTGTACTTTTCTCAGGTGGTAAATTACCTTTTCGATGGCTGTCTTTTTGCTGTTTTTTTCATTCATTTGTGTATTTTTTTGGGGAGGGATGCTAGCCGGTCAATAACACTTTCCTTATTGCAACTGACCGCGTATCGATGTCCAAAAACCGAGCAGCCATGACTATTCGCAAGCTATGTTTCGCTTTTTATCATCATGTCCAAGGGGAGAGAACTTCATTACTGCTTATATCTATTTTATCAGTTTGCCGTCTCTAGCGCACATGAGTATTTGAAACGATGGTCGATATCGATTGGTTGTTACACTGTAGCTAACACTATTTGTTATCAAAAGGCACTGAAAAAGCGAACTCAGTAACAACCTGAAGTCAATTTGAGAAATATTGTACTATAAATTTATGTGTTTTTATTGTTAAATTTATTGTTTTTGATCTCATTAATGTCTTGAAAGTTTCAAGACATTTATATTTGAGAAACATGGTTGACTAACGTTATTGTTTAGATGCGAGGCTTCATTCCAAGACTTTTTGAGAACAGTTCAATGCTGTAAAATGATTGCCTTAAAATCGGTACGGCGTTCAGTATAACTTCATGTTTCAACTTGAAACATGAAGTTTTACTGAACGCTGTATTGGTTTTAAGGCAATCATTTTACAACACACAGATCTCTTTTACTTTTGTGATTGCCCACGACTAAATACAAGATTTACGATACATGCGGGAAAGACGCCTTGTATATAAGCTTCGGTGGCACTCAGTGCTCAGTTCAAACAGTTTAAAACGGCAAAGGATAATCTCACAGAAATAGCGAAATAAGCAAGAACTATTATAGTAATGTTTGTGTATTTGCTTAACGTTATTGAACATTAATCGCTAATAAAGACTTTAATAATAGACGCTAATAAAATGACTTTGCTGTAATAGCTAAATAGGTATTAATTTTGGGTTGAGCACACTCTGTTTGTCATCATGATAATTTATGTCGGGTTATTAGGCGTTATAAACCTTCCAGGTTACAACAACCACCAATGATCATGGTTTTGTTGCTTCTATTTCCACTTGGTCTTTGATTTGGATTCGGGCATGTGTTAGCCTACCAAGCAGGCTTTCAATACATGTGTACACTGTAATTAATAATAGATTATTGTGTAACATATAATTGACTTATATGTATAATTAAAATACTATCAGTTTTATGTTGTCATTATACTACACATATGAAGTCGTTATATATATATATATAAACTTATATATTTTAAATTAACGTTGCACGCATCTCATTAACCAACGTTAAGCGGCTTAACGATTAACTCCTTTATGTAGTTCTTCCACTGCGTTGACGTACGTGCAAAATATTTTTATCGTGGAGAATTTTGTCATTGAATCTTGAGGATCATCATCAGTACACAGCACTTGCGAAATCCTACGCTTGGCCACCGAATAAAAATACAGAAGAGTCACTTCGGTCGGAACCTTTGACGTTTTTGTCCCCGCGCAAAGCTAATTACGCATGTTTCGCAGCTAGTAAACTGTATGCTTCTGCCAATAAGCATACTCAACTAGCTGGTCTCAACCAGTAAACTGCATATTTTTGTATAAAAATACGGGGACACGTTGTACCAAGTGGCCCTTCTGTTTCGGGTTTGACGGTGCAAAGTTGCGAAAGAACTGGGGCAATCCGCTTCAAGGTATCTGAAATAGCCTTGACCCTTCTTTAGTGCTTACATCTATTTTACCCGAAAGCATACGAATACTTGAAACGATGGTCGATATAGATCGGCTGTTAACTGTAGCTAACACTGTGGTTATCAAAAGATGTTGAAAAAAGCGAACTCAATAATAACCCAATTGCACAAATATCGCACTATAAATTTCTGCATTTATTAATTTATATCTTGTGACCAATGTCTTTGTCTGAGAATTGAAAATGATGACATTAACCGTTCATGCATGTATTTATATCGAAGTTAATATATCAAATTATACCGTACATTAAGACCCCATTCCCACCTTCCCGAATTTGCTTGTCACGACAACGTCATTTGCTGTTCAGGTGCAATGTTTGCCAACACAGTTTCACTCTTTTCAAAGGTTATGCATATTTCTTTGTGCTAGAACCATTATAAATGGTCATAGTGTTTCATTGATATGAGTGCTAAAGTTGACTCCGTGGCCAGCGGGTCCGCTACGATATAACAAGGTCTAAAACAGAAAATGAAGACTTAATGAAATATACAATCTAAAACAACTAATTCTCATCACAGTTCTCGTAAAACGGAACGTGTTTACTTATTTTGGGTTGTTGCAGTATAACCAATGATAAAAGATTTGACAGAGATAAACCATGCATCCACCTTTCTTCAATAAGTATGTAGCGTTACTATATTTGCTTTCTGAAACTTTCCACTATCCTTGGATCGCTACCACTTGTTCAACGTTTTGACTAAGCTTTAGTCATCTTCAGGAATGGGCAAATTACATGCTGATGTTTTATAAACCTATGTGAAATCTGATTTAAAACTGGGAATTCTAGTGAAGCTATTATGCCACAATTAAGCTCGGGTCTTTGTCTTTGAGTTGTAAGTGCTTCCTTGGAAAGTTACAGCGACCAACTTCTTGCTTTCCGTATTAAGATAGTGTGGTTTAATTAAAGCAATTTGTATCAGTCGCGTCAATGTGTTCGGGTATTGAGTTTTACTATTGAGGTTTACTATGTTAGTTAAATACTCGAAGCGTGCTTATGTGTTTAGAGTTCTTTATTTCACAACAATGGATAGGTTTTGAGTCTAGGACGCGAACGACGAGGTCGGCGGCCTTTCGGATAATAGACGTTTAAAAGGAAAATGAATAATAATTAACTCCAGGGGATTTCTGACGTAGTTCTAGCCGTGTCTACAACGCCACTGAGGGGATTTCGAGGCCTTCTTTGGCGACGTCGTTTTCATACGACATGAAACCTCATACTTAACTTTGCTGTATCAACTTGAAGGCAAAACTTTTATAACATTCAACCGTTTTCAAACGTCCTAGAATAAAACTTCGCATCTAAACAAGAACATTACTGGACCATGTCGGTTTTCAAATAAAAGATTTCGAAAGGCTTTGAAAGCGTTCTCAGGAAGCCCGTTAAATACTCGAGGAGTTAAAAACTCGAGGCGTGTTTATGTGTTTAGATTTCGGAGCTTGTTGAAATGTTTTCGTGGATTCTTTTATGTGGCTATGTACATGCAAGCTGAGCCCTTTTTTCACAACAATGGAGAGTTTTCGAGTCTATGACGCGAACGACGAGGTCGGCGGCCTTTCGGATAATAGACGTTTAAAAGGAAAATGAATAATAATTAACTCCAGGGGATTTCTGACGTAGTTCTAGCCGTGTCTACAACGCCACTGAGGGGATTTCGAGGCCTTCTTTGGCGACGTCGTTTTCATACGACATGAAACCTCATACTTAACTTTGCTGTATCAACTTGAAGGCAAAACTTTTATAACATTCAACCGTTTTCAAACGTCCTAGAATAAAACTTCGCATCTAAACAAGAACATTACTGGACCATGTCGGTTTTCAAATAAAAGATTTCGAAAGGCTTTGAAAGCGTTCTCAGGAAGCCCGTCGTCGTAAAACTGTAAACTATCTCAAAGACTTTTCCCGCGATCCAATTTTTTCGGATATAATTATGTTTGATTTAGTGATCGGGTCGTGTAAACATTCTTTAATTTTGCCGAATTGTTTTTATTGGTGTTTACACTAAAAATACTTGGTTCCAACACGGTCGGCTTCTGTGATGACGTGTGGAAATCGAGCAAGTACTATTTTTACATAATGTTTCAAATTGTCGGATGCAATAGTTGGGAGGTTGTTTTAAGTGTGTTTGCATGTTCCGATAATTAGACCAGTAGAATTGGATCAGACGGAATTGTATCGTGTGAACAGACCTAATACATCGCAATTTGTAGTTGACACGATGTAGGGAAAATTACGTCCTTGCAAAAGCTCTTGCAACAACAGTGCAAAATTTCATGCTGTGTTCTGACAAAATATACCTGTTTGAACGATGCGTTTCAGTGTTGATCTTTTTGAAAAGTAACCATGCATGCTCTCAGTGGTCAATTGTACAATGTTGACTTATAGTACTAAAGTCTTCTGTCATCTGTTCCGATATATCCGCTCGATTTTAATAAGTAAATTGTTGTGACCGATTATTTTAAAATATCTTATAGGATTAGTACTGAGTTCTTTGTCTTGGGGTTTTTTATATTATGTGTTTCCTTGAAGATTGAAAAGCAATCGCCAATAGCACAGCTTTAAAGTATGGGTTTTAGCGATACGGATTTCTATATTATTTTGTCAACTCATTTTTGAAAAGCACCTAATATACGACAAATTAGCTGAGAAGTATTGCATCTGCTTCCCGCCATTTAAGAAGGAGAAATTAGTTTTATTTCAACTGAATCAAAATTTATCGTTTTTTTCCCAACCCAGAACCAATTCTGGTTTTTGAGCGATTCTGCTAGCAGACTGACCCGGGGTGCACCGATGAAAGCGCAGTTCGAGTCCAGGTGGAGATATAGCGAGACAAAAAAAAAAGACGCAGGCTACGGAGGTGGAAAACGTACTTTATTATGACGGTATTTAGTGTAACCGTAACCTACGTGGTGAAAGTTATTGGTAAAAGAAAAATTTACTTGATAGCATGAATGTTCTGGAACAACTAAGCGCTAATTGTTATTTGTTGCTTCTTGGTGCTCTATCGGTTTTGTGATCTGATTACACCCATTACGTGATAATTAAGTGAGCTGATAATTAAGTGATTATGTGATTGCATAGCTGAAATTGGTAAAGTGTTAAGTGCTACAAGTCACAACAAGTAAAAGTTCAACCGTCAATCAACGCGAGTATCGTTCATACATCTGGAATTGGATTATCAATCAGTCTTAGCCACTCGTTTGCTGTACTTACAGGATCCGACAAAGCGTTTGTGAGGTCACTCACTCGTCTCCATTGGTAATCGTCCATGGCATCGTCGCGCTGTTGTTTAGCCTCTGGGTTGCTTTCTCCCTTAGTATCAACTTTGTCGAGCCAAATTTCTGATTTGTATCCATTGTACGAATCTTCGAACCAGTAGCTGTCGTACCATGTCGATCCTTGTTGATACGCGTCGAACTTCGCTTCAATCATGCTTTTTCGGTTGTTTAAGATATCGTTGGTGGTTGTTTTTGCATGATCTGCATATAACTTGGCGTAATCTTTCACCGATTTGGCGTAAGAAGACTCGTTTGCCGATTTAGTTGGATCAACTAAGGCGAGCTCCTGAAGAATGGCCAGATGTTCGCCACCGGCAATCATGAACACACAGATGCCTGCGTGAGCATACTGCTTTTCCATGAGGACGCCAATCAAATGAATTGCAATATCAGACTCTTTTGGCTCCAGCAAGTCAGTCAAGTGTTGCTTGGTGGATCCAGCTTCTTTAGCATTCGTGTACGTTATGGCTACCCAGTTTTTCATGCCATTGATCTCTCCGTCGATCTGATTGATAACACTCTGCGTCAACTCTTCGTGGACAATTTTCTCGATTTCCTTATACACAGCATCGAAGTAGCTGGGTGTGCCAGGCGGGAAGATTTTGTTGAATATCATCACACCGATATTGCCTTCAACACCGCTCAGCAAACCTCTTCCCAGGTCCTTTGCTATCGCGGTGACGACTGATGATAGTATCTGAACCTTTGGAGCTTGATAGATTACAGCGTCGTCGCATTTAAGTTGACTTCTCACTTCGGCTGGTCTGAAGAGGTAACCCACGGCAATGAGACAGTATTCTGCTTTATCAGTGCGGCGGGCCAGTACAGCAGTAAACCTCGGGTTATTCTCGAATGGCTGCTCAAGGTATGTGAATCTCTCTTCTTTCACGTCTTCGCCCCAGTAAAATGCTTTCAATAAGCACACCTTTTTAGTTTCCACTTGCTTTCGCATCTTTTCGTCAAGTAGTTTCATTTCTTTAGCGCATGTATCTTCGGAGGCCAGTTGAGGCTGAGGAAGATTGTTGGTCTTAGCGAGGTAGACCACTCCCTCGGCGGCGTTTCGTATTGACTTGGACATCTTAGCCAGGAATTTTGGCCTGAGCAGCAAGGCTTGCTGACGGAATTTACGGTCTACATACTGTACCGCGTTTTTGTTATCGGCTAAAAGAGCGCCATTGAGCTTCGTGAAGACAAGTGCCATGCCTGAGTTGAAATTCTTCGGCTTGCGTTCCAAACAACTGATCGTTACGACAGCGACGTTTGGATTAAACTAATTGTTACTCAACTTGCGTGTATATTACCCTTGTTCCCACCACGTGGTCATGGAATAAGCAATGAGAATACGTCATCCCGTGCCACGTGACGTTGAAATAGGTAAATCTCCATATAATTTTGGCGAACCTCTGAGTATTTCTGTAAAATACAGAGCAACGTTACACGGAACATCGGCATATCATTTTCCGTGCACCGTTTTTTCGAAATTTTCATTTTTGTCACGAGAGGCGACAATTCAAATGATTGAGTCATTCTGTCATGTATTCATTCCATCGTAGCTTAGCGTTCTGGGAGTCTCTACGATATATCCACAATGATTTATTGCTCTTAGTCACTCCATGAAGGGTCAATGAGCCAATCTCAGTTTTCTCATTTAAATATTCTTTGGAGCTTTTG
This sequence comes from Pteroeides caledonicum, assembly GCA_026546875.1. Classification (NCBI taxonomy): domain Eukaryota; kingdom Metazoa; phylum Cnidaria; class Anthozoa; order Scleralcyonacea; family Pennatulidae; genus Pteroeides; species Pteroeides caledonicum. The sequence goes on along the minus strand of JAOBAZ010060891.1, from coordinate 414 downwards.
CAAGCTCACAAAAAAATTCAAGGAGTCATTGTCGTTGTTGTACGAATGCAATAGCATTCGCTTCTCCTGTTGTGTAAAGGATCTTCACAACACCTTATTCTTTGTTTAGCAAAGCGAGTCGGGCAAACCGTAGATCAGTTTACGAAGCTAAGGAACAAGACAATTAATTTGAAATGTATAATGTATAAATAGTCAGGTCATGAATATTGGGAAAATGTTTGAGATTCGTAATGTATTAAATCATGTTCTGCTTCACATACACAAAGCTAGGGAGGAACGAGATTCGTTTCAAATACGTTTTGTTTTCAAATATATCAACATTTCCGACGTAAATACTGAGAAAGTCTTTGAGATTCTACACACCGTAAGCAAGAACTATACCTAAAAATATCAAACTAAGAAATCGCCCGGTCA
>JAOBAZ010060669.1:0-12213 GCA_026546875.1 Pteroeides caledonicum | reverse complement strand
TTGACGCTTACGACTCTTTTTAGTTATTACGCTTATTATTACACAATTATATTAAGCGGATATTTAAAAGCAAGTCCATGAAATAATATCTATTGTACATTTTAGGTCTATAATATGCAATTAAGAAGGGGCGAGGGATTACTGCAAAAATGTATTACTAGTTATATCTTATTTATATCAGCATAAAAATGCATCCTCCACTGCCAATACATATGTTTTTGCCTTAGGATATTTCCACAGATTAGCAGGTCGTTTTGATCCCACCAAAGTAAATTTTATCATTCAAATGCCCAAGGGTTATAGTAAGATAGACTTCCGCATTGACTCCCGCTTGCCAATTCTTGCCAATTACACTGCCAATTCTTTCCAGAATTTTGGAGTCATGACCGTCCATGCTACCAAGCCAATACTGGACAAAGTTATTTTGTGCCATGTGCACGACAGCCTTTTATGGTTTTATGCACATTGGTAAGATAGCGGCAACCTCCCAATTAGCGCCTGTACTACAAGCCACAGGGGTGACAAAATTCCTGGATGACGCAGGGGTCTGCCATGGCTTAAAAACTATATTTAAAAAATTTAAGGATACGTACAATCAACGCCCATTCTCCATCACCCTCACCAACCGTTCAACACCGTGTCCAGTTAGGTATCTGCTCTCTTATCTTGATATGCGGGGTAGTCATGAAGGACCCCTTTTTCAAACACTAGATGGCGAACCCATTTCTCGCACAGCTTTTACCACCTATTTGGCTAGAGTTTTGGTGTCATGTGGGTTAGATGCATCCAGGTACAAAGGTCATAGTTTTAGAATTGGTGCAGCTTCATATGCAGCAGAGCATGGTTTCACAGATACCCAGATTCTAATGGGTAGATGGAAATCGGATGCATTCAAAAAATACATTCGTACACCCAACTTAACTTGTTAGTATTCGGTGGAAATATAGGTTTCGGCTGCAAGGCTACATCATTCAGACTCTCGCAACCCGATGACATGGGTCCTTTCAGTTACATTTACTGATATCTTACTCCATGGGTTGACAGTGGTCATCTCATTTTGTTTGGATGATATTTTATATCTCTTTATATCAATTTTACCTTAGCCGACAGGGGTCACCTACTGTTTACATGCTGTGTTACACCGTGGCTTTACAATGTTTGACAGTATTCATTATTTGACAGGGGTCATTTATTGAGTGCATGCCAGTTACGTACATGTCACTATTAATTACCGTTATAAAGATTTTACTGGTAATTAAAGACAACCGACTCCCTTGTTTATGCTTATACTATTTATTCGTATTTATTGTATCATACTATCTTACTAACTTATGCACATATATGTGTGACATAATTAATTTAATCACGTCCTAGGTATTGTCTTAGCCAAATCAGCATGCTATGCGTGACTGTCATGTTTCGGGTGGGGATGGCCACTTTTAGCCCAAGGTTGCTTTGGCGCTTAAAGTACTCCACGTTTCCTGCGTGAAACACCAAGTTTAAGTTATTACAGATTATTATTTATGCAATGCTATTCAAAAATAATAAAACGACTTTGTGCCGAAGCACATTTGCGCTAGGCACATAGCCATTATTTTCCCAATGTCTGGTTGTACTGAATAATTTCACACCCAGGAAACCGAGCTCAAGACGTCAGTCAATCTATTCACGGGCAGAGGGGGAAGTAATAAATATCGTGTTATTAAAAATAATGAATGAATTCCTACAAAACATGCTTGTTTACAGCTAATTGTATCGAGCAACCGTTTGGTCAAAACAGAACAATATTTGTATTTGATAAATAACAGAACATAACTAAATAGCGACACTGTCACGCATTAGGCCTTCATAGATTGTGTTAGCATGCCTAAATTCAGGAAAAATTGCTCAAAAAATAAAAAAAAGTGTACAAAATGAGCCAAAGAATTTTAAAACTTGCTTGTAAATTTCAAAAAGTTGCTCAAAACTCCAAAAGTTGCTAAAAAGTTGCCAAGCATAATCTATCAAGGCCAATCACGCACATAAATAATGTAAAAAATCAAATGGCGAATAGTTGCTCACTTTGTAAGAGAGAAATCAGCGATGGCCATATTAACTTGAAGTCGTTGGTGAAACCGCATTGCTAATCCTGTATTCTGGAAAGAAATTAAAAACTAAAAGTATAAGATATTGCATAAAGTAAAACATGTTACCATAAGAGATGACAACTCAAAAATGTACTGTTATTAAGAAGTGCGTAGGCAGAGATATCAGGCCAGGACAGGTGAAGCAACTGTGAAAATGATTTGCATTTTACTTTTTTTGAATACTGTTATCTTTTGAGAATTTTTGTCACTGGTATGTCACTTACATGAATTCTACACAACATTCTATATAAACGTTGTTAAACAATATTGCTTTCCTATTTTGCTAAATGTCACTAAGCGTAAAGAAACAAAAAATTCATTTAATAGTCAATAGGGTAACCACAGCTTTTAATAATTTTCTCACATTTTAAAATTGGTCTGTATTTTTCCTTTTTTAGTATTCCTTTAATGTTACACAGAACACCGACTCCATGCCATGAGAAGTAACCCCACACCATTACTTTCTTCTCCTGTTTAACTGTTCCTTGGAAACCGCGAGCGGAATACTTGTCTTGGGGTGTACGCCAAACATACCAACGGCTTTGACTACTGATGGTATGGGGCGATTCGTCAGACCAAAGCACCCTTTTCCAATCATCTATGGTCCAGTCACGATGTTGTCTGATTGCTATAAAGCAATGCTTGCACATGGCACGCTCTAAAGGCTTAGAGGTCATCAATTCCCATTAATAGTTGTTCAACATTTTTGAGCCAGTTTGACCCAGAAGGACGCTAACTCAGTGTTTATGAAACGCAGATATATAAACACAGAAACGAACGACACAACGCTGTTTGGCATGTAGACAGGTATAACCTGCAGGTTCCCTGGACATAGAGAAATACTAGAATGCTTGACCGGTAAAGTACTTTGGCGGTATCACAGAATAGAGATTTAACCAGAAGTCTCACTCTTGTCGGAACCTTTGAAGTTTTTGTCCTCGCGCATGTGGCATTACGCATGTTGTCCGCCATGTTCCTTGGCAGTCAATTACTTCTGTATAGATCTTTATTCTGTGGCGGTATGTCACATCGTTGAAGAATTATCCCGATAATATATTCACAAGGCACCAGGTATATAAATTCTGATAACATCGTCGAGAAAATAAGATGGGTTATGTATTCAGGATAATCGTTCCACCCTGGCATGCAGCCAAAGTACTTTACGTCAATGTACAGTAATACCCAGGGGTATTAATTCGCCATACGAGTTTGCATTTAAAACTACATTAAAAAGTGATAAATTTTACTACAGTCAATATCACTACATGTGTAGTGATTTACAAAGTTACATTAGACTTTTTGAAATCATAAAAAACTATAAATCATCTTCTAAAAACTTTGAATAAATCCAGTTATATTTTTATTTTTTTTATTTGTGGATTCAGCTATCTGTTAGATCAGCCATGATTTTTAGAAGATGATTTATAGTTTTTTATGATTTCAAAAATTGGTTTGAAATCTAAGCAGGTTAAATGCAAAAACATTTAAGAGTAAAACTTACCGGCTCTACGTCAACGTAATTTTCGCCTGTTAATTTTGCTGGGGACCAGTTAAAGTATTGTGAGAGCATCTTGTTTCCCAGGTAGAAATGGGGAAACGAAGCAATTAGAGGAGGTGCTAGGCCTGAAGTTAATTATTAAATTGTGTTTATGCGTGATGCCAATATATTTTTAATATTTACTATTTGGAAACGTTTATTCTCAGATATAAATAAATATAATTAAATAACATGTATGAACATGTACACGCATGCTTAATGAGATAAAGTTGTTTTCATATCACTTGTGTTTATTAGTATACCGAGTTAATTTAAAATCTAAATACACTAAGACAATAAAGCAGTGTAGATTTATGTTGTAGTTTTGAATTGATTTCCTGCATGCAATAGCATTGTAGTTAGGAGAGTTTCTCTGTCAATTATACACATGCATTGCACATGATTAGACGTCGTTTGGGCAAAATTGTAAGTGACAAAACCTCATACAATTATAATTATTAGCCAACAATATGAAGTACGTTTAAGTGTAGCAAGTTACTCGTTAGAAAGCTTATCATGATTATGGAGCTTTCTAGCAGTATTAATATATTTTATCTTTTTTATTTCTAAAGTTATCATGCAAAATTTAAGATTGTGTATTTCATTATACAACCTGTAAATTATTGATTATGTGATTAAGGCAGGAATTATTTACCTTCTTGACAAAGTGTAATATCAAGCAGGCCAGTAGGCAAACACCTTTTTTGGCGTCCTGTTACACAAAATCCATTATTGTTTTTATTTTTATCTCCATTTTCCAAAACGTCTTTTCGAATCGTAAATCGATACAAGTCAACACCGTGAACGTTAACTGATGTGTCATACACAAGTTTAAGGGACCTAAACAACAAGAACGGTATTTTTCGTCAATAAATTCAACGTATTCAAAAGGTCTAAGTAGCATGATTCGATCAAATATCACTATTTCTTACTTCGAGATTATTTATCTTGTTTTATCAAAAATGGTAAAATGCACAGATGTCCTTGTAAAAATGAAATGCTTTTTAGACAGAAACCGATGTCTGTAAAATAGGTTTTTTTTAATGTATTATATGTTTATTTCAAAGCAGAAATTGAAATTGTACTGCAGAACGTCTTTTAAAATGCGATCTCTGTGCAAAAAAGTAGATCACTGGTTCATTTACGTGGGCTAACCAATTAAAGGTGTATACTGAGCTGAAAAGATAATAAGTAAATGACATTTTGGAGGGAATATTGTTTATTTTTTTACAAGGGCCAAAAATAAACAATATGACCCATCAAAAGTCTTGGTATTGACATTATTATCCATATGCAAGGCCAAATAGTTGAATATGTGAACCAATTGAAATTTAAAAGCACAGCGAAAGCTCGAGAGCAGTCAAGGCACTCAAATGGCTTCTTTGCCAAGTTAGAAATTTTGAATATTAATTTGTTGAAATAAATCATGAGAAGTCGATTGACCAATCATATCCAGTGCGGAAGTCACGTAATAACCGCCGTCTAGTTTGGCGTTTGCCCGCGCTTGCAAACGTTTTGAGCAGGACGGTTTGCCATTTGGCCTTGCATATTGATAATAATGCAGATTTAGCACAACTTGATAAATAATGTTGTGCATTCTCAAAGTACAACACTGAAAGTTTGACAAATTAAGATTCATTCATCCACCTGCATAATTCTGGAATAAAAGTATACAATTCATCATCCTTACTAAGAAGAGGTCGAAACTTACTTCCGTCTGTAAAAAGAAAACATGAATGAATATCTTTGTTGTAATTAAACAAATGTACTTTTATCGCTTTGTTTTAATATTTAATGTTTTTCATACAAATTATTCAACGATTAACTTTTGCTGGACAACCACTCAAAGTTGCAACAAATAATTGGTGATTCACATGTTGTTATAAAGTAATGGACACTGTTTTGGAATTATTTTGTACATTGTATATTTTTGCAACCACATGTATATTGAAAACCAGTAGAGAATGTATATTGAAAACGTAGAAGAGCCCTCTTACCTGTACGTTAACAGATAAACACTTTTTTCTTAAGAAAAGTGTTCCTGAAATACTAGTAATTTTTACATTACAAGAGATCAAAAACCCTGTTAATAAACACGAATACTTGTTGCACCGAAGGTTTATCAATTTTTCTGAAGCTGTTATACTGTGAGGAAATGTTGCAAAAATTACAAGCCTAGTTTAAGTAGTAGAAAATTAGCCGTACCCGTAAATTAGCAAACCTGGAGTACTTTACAGTCTGTAATGTTAGAAAGTTCTCATTTAGCGCATTCGTTCCAATGAGTTCTTTTTCTCTGCTTTTGTAAAATTGCTTCTTTTACGTGTGGAAAACTAAAACAATTAGCTTTCCTCATTACGACCATCACAGAAAATAAACATGTTGAGTGATGGTTTACATTGGTGCAATTGTTTAAAAATTTTATACCTGTTCCATTGATCATGTTGGCAGTGACACTATTCCACAGGCCCAGTGTGCTAAGAAAATTAAAACGAATATTTCAATTTTCGACCGTCTGGATTTAACCATGTCAACTCTGGCGTCCTAGGATACTATTCGTGACGAGTAAACTCGTCTGGCGTCTGGCAGTAAAAAAACTAAGTCCAAAAACCGGCTACTAGAATTGAAAGGGTTAACCTTTTTTAACCCTTTCAACGATGTCTTTTAACCATGCTTTCAACCTCGAAATTTGAAATGCCATTTATTGACATAACATAGAATTTATTTATGAGTAATCAACCAGTACCAGCTTTTCTCAGGTTGCATTTAATTTCAGTACAGTTAGTTTGATTTCCCAAAAATTATTCAGTAGGAAAAATTATGTTAGTGACAAAAAAAACTTTTTTAACCTAATTCTCTAACGATTTTTTAGTTTTTTAAAACAATACGTCAAAAGGTTAAAAACTGGTAAAGTTGTACTGTTTCAATGGCTAGCAGGCGGTCCGTATCCGGTGGTAGATACCTTCAACCTTCTCGCTATGAATTTAAAAAAAAATGTTTTCAAAATTAAAAATAGGTACGCAATACGAATATGCGTCTACGTGTAACTTTGATGTAACGGTTCTAAAGTACAGAAGGCAAAATGAACAAATTTATATACAAATGCCTTTTCCATTTTGCAACATCGGAACAGCCTTGCTTGTGGTATAACTCTGGTATGTGACCATACTCAATCAAATACACCATTCTAAATCAATTTTATGTTGTTTTGAATACTTTCCAGGAAATGTGGCAATTTTGCCCCATTGATCTGAAATAATAAATCACCTTAACCTTTACAAGATAACTTAACAGGTTATTGCCATTTAGCTACATCTTATCCAAGGAACACCCACTTCCAGACACATGTACTTCATCGAGAACAAAATCTTGAAACTTAAATTTTAAATGAAACTTTTTTTGTTATTGTATTACCATGCACAAACAAGCATGTCCTAAAAGGCCACACGCAGCTTTTTAACTCAGGAAGCTGACTGTACGTTTTTATTATGGAGATTATCAAAAGTCATTACTTGACGATACCACATACAATTCTGATATCCTTCCCGGTTATTGACGATCTTATAAAATATCATCAAATACTGATTTTTACTATACTTTCATATAAAAGATTTAAATGGTGGACCAGGTGAAGGTGTTCTTACTTCTCTGGTTCACTAAGGTTCTAATACTTCACTGTTGCACTAATACTGTGCTGTTAAAAGTGTTAACAATATAACTAAAAGAGCTAAAGGACGGTGATTGCTTAATAAACGTGCAGAAAAAGTGAATCATGCACTGCAATTTTGCCGCCAATACATGCTTTCAAAATGTGGTGCGACAACTCAAATATTACCGAAAGTAGAATTTTATGTGTATCTTTTTCCACACTTATTGGTGCATTTGGCGTTTTAAATCAATAGATCTTTACAATGGCGAGAGACAAATAACAATGAATTGCTGGTTTTATTTTGGATATAATGAGAACATTTTCAATATTTTTCCAAAAGTCTATCGCTTACCCTACTAATGAGTAGAAGATGTCATAAAGTAGCATCGTCATAAGCAGATGTAAAAGAAATATTTTTTAGAAATATTTCATACCGAAAAAAAATGTAAAAAAATTACCATAACTCTTCGTTAGAATCGCCCAAATTCGTACATGTAAAAAAATTACCATAACTCTCGTTAGAATCGCACAAATTCATTCAAAACTCTGCCATAAGTACGCACTTTCTCCACTAAGTTTAATTCAGCCAGAGTGATACTGAATACAAATTCACCAATAGTAAGCGCTCGAACCAAGCGCAAAATGTTATATTATTTACCTTATTTACCAAATTTCCGGCAAATAATGCTTAATGCATAGTAAAATATATGCCGCTGATTTTTGAAAAGGTAAAAACATTCCTTTATACGACTGTGTTTTTATCATGCTTTCCGACAAAGAATAAGAGAATCTTGCACGGAAATCCATACTGTGCTCTTGTATCCGTAATATTCGGCGGGGAACTTTCCTACACTGTAGTTGACAAAATCGTCAGGCTGGCTACGCCACTGTTTGCAACATGCAGTTTTTGTGCCTTTTTATCTGGTTTGAGTTTTCAAGTTAAATGTGGGCGCTTTGAGTAGTTAATAAGTCCTGGTTGCGTAAAAAATCGCAGCCTTTGCCTTTTACGACTTAATTGCTGCCTTCGCCTTTATCACATAGAGTATTTGAGCACGAGAGCTAACGTTTTTACTCGCCGTTTCCGGTTAAAAAGCCGACGTTATACAAAACCCCAGAAATGCACATGTTTACCGTAACCCGCAATTTTAATTAAAACTAATAGCAAAACCAATTAACAAGTTGATAAATAGTAAAATAAAAAATAACCCTATTTAGAAATATACTTTATATATATACATCAGAAATATACAAGAATGTATACTCTTGGAAAATTGGCAATTCAAGATTATCTCAATATTAAAACAAGTATAGGAGGTTTTTGATATGCGCGTAGATTTTAGGTCATTTTGGTGTGTTCAACACTTTTATAAGTGCTAAGGCAGAAAAACGTTTTGCGAACAAAGCTTATATCTTGTAACTTATATCGTAACTATGATTATGGCTATTTAAACGATCCGACGCCAGGTCTTTTTTGAAACTAATACTATAAATCTCTGACTAAAATTCAAGAAGTAAATACTATAAAGAAAAAATATGACAAACTATATAGCTGGGTAGGATTCGAACCTGGAACAATCCCATACGAACACATAAACACCTACACCACTTGACTAAGAAGTTCTCCTTTAACACCTTGACCATACATATTTAGTAGTTTTACATTGAGAACTATGAAAGCAACTAAGCAAAGAAATATTCAGGCGTTTTCGGGCCAATACTCACTTGCCGCTATATAGTATATAAATAACATTAAATCAACCGCTGGTCAGCTGCATTGTTCTCACCCACAACGAACGCCCGAGAGGTAGTCGACCCCGCCTACCAGACGGATTCATGCGTACGATGCCTTACACGGATCATCTGAAATAATTTCTTCATGCGAAATTAAGAATAATCCACATTATTTATGGAAATTGTCGATCACGCATAATTTAATTTTTAAGAAGGCGTAAATAAAAATTTTTTTCAGTAGGAATTTTGGCAATCAATGCCGTTTCACGCCAAAATTATCGCGTGGATATGCTAATTACGCTTAATTAAACACATGAATGAAAATATTAGTATAAAAGTGGGGGTAGATAAAAGTTTTTCGCAGTGTGGCGAATAAACTACTGTAAAAATGGGGTTTTTCTCGCAGTTTGCTATGAGAAGGCTGTACGAAAGAGAAGATTTCTTGCCCCACTTATCTCCCTTTAGCTATGACATACCCACTCTCGTGCTAAGCGATGATCTTCACCAAAAATCATTTTGTCCATTTTTAATGACTACAGAAGGCATTGTTTCGCAGGATGAGAATTGAAATTATATTACTATTGTGCGTGAAGCAATGTTTGCAGGCAGTGCGTTTGACTTCCCGGACATCAAATTGCATGGAATTTTAATAGTTTACCTGACATTTTCTGCAGTGTGTCGTTATTAACCCTTTCTGCATGGACCGTAGCTCTACCTTAGGCAAGTAAAATCGTCTGGCGTTAGCCCGTGTAAAATAATAAAAGGCTACTGAGGTCCGGAAAGAGTTAATTCAAGAGGCGTTTTTAATGATCCATTTTCCTGCGCAAGGCGTTTTCAATTTGGATTTTGGTAACAACCAACCTTAGTGAAGAGACGTCTTTGACAAATGCAGGTATACCAAAAGTTTTCCTAAAGTTTATTAATATCGACGTACCGACCAATTTTCCAAGAGTATACTTTCTTGATTCACAGTGTGTAATAAACTTCAATAAAAATAGATTTTTTACTTTCGTTAAGCATACCCTAGAGCTAAAATATTTTTACGGGAACTAACACTTTCGAAGACGCCGAGTTCAATCCGAAAAGGTTACCATTCTGTAGACCAGCAGTTTTCTCACAAAAAACTATTTTATCAACATTTATTTCACAACAAATTTTTTCAGTGTTCAGCGACATGCATGGATGATACTGCGCGATTATGTCACTCAAAAGACCAAGTTTGATTATCCAGTCAAAAGACCGTTTTGCTTGAGTCATTTATCGAGTTATGGAATCTTTTGCGTGCTAGACGTAATCAAGTTATCTTCTCTACATCTTTGGCAAATTACAGATAACACTTTTAAAATCCTTAGTTCTAGCGAAATCTCTATAAAATAATAAAGATGTTAATTGTAATTACTTTGCCATGTCATGGGCCTGAGGAATAATTCTTTCAACTTAATCAAGGTATTTAAATCAAATGTAACGCGGAGACAACCGAACATTAAAGAAAACGTTAAAATGAAATATTGTCGATGAATTGAGTCTGCTAGACTTGGACAAGATTGATCCTCAATACACTTAATCTAAAAGGGTAAAACGTTAATATTAATGACGAAGGTCGGTGCTAATTAAAGTACAAAATGCCCTGTAAACGTACGACAAAGTGGAGAAATTTATACACCAGTTGTTTATTTGGCGATTTCAAGGTTTGTCAGAGTCCTTCGTGTAATATTCGACCGTTATCACACCAATAATGCCAATTCATATAATAGTTCAAATGCAATGATAAGTTACTTCTTTAATTATTTCTTAAACACTGTGCTGGGAATTGAAGTGGTTACCCACCACATATTGGAAGTAAAGGGTTTTTTATTAGCCCTACCGGCATACCCCAAAGACGTAGCATTAACATCTTTGTGATTTTAGAGAGATAAAGACAGTATCGAGGATTTTAGAAAGCGATATCAGTACCTACCTAAAATTGTAGACAAGAAATGTTGTTTACATCCAACTCGCTTAAAATTGTATAACACAAAATCTTCCAATCGTCCTTTGTTAAATGTATGGTCGGGTTTATAGGAATTAGTCATTTTGAGCTGTGCAATCGTGTGTGTTCACGTATCCGAGTCGTTGAACAATTACAAAATTTGTCGTGATTTGTAAAGATAAACTAGAGTTTTCCTAAACCCGCAGATTTTCAGTGTGGTAACTCATTTGAGTGCATCTTAAACACTGATTTTTAGACACTATTTCACGAGATCAAACAGCATTCCAGTTAACTTTTAAAATTGGAAATTGTCCCTTCATCTGATTACAAAATACTACATAGTATACATTGCACCTTGGGATAGGAGTGGCGCCCACCCTTGCCTTATAAGTAGTTGCGAACAAAACTCCGTCTACGGTGAACGCAAAGCAATGGCAGTATACAATGCATCTAACCTCTTTTTCTTCCACTCAATGCACTGCGCGACTTTGTTTATATTGTTTTCTCCCGTGTAAATTTTAGTGACTCCTTTTCCACTGTTGTTTTTCTGTTTATGAAAGTAAAATATTTTAACACCAGGCAAACTCTTTAATGCATTATAAACTGTTACTTGTAAGTCAATGCTGCGTAAACAAACATGATAAAAATAATGTCGACAAAAAGAACAGATAAACGTTTATACACGCTATATATACAACTTAGACACTTATATATTAATAATATTATTATGAAATCATGACAACTTTGTGTATCTTGTACCTGAAGAGCAAATACATCTGGTATTTTTGTTGCTATGATCTTAGAGGCAAAGGCCACAAGTAACGCGTTCGGTTTATATCCCCATAATATTTCATGGACAGACCGTTTTTGGAATAGGTGAATGTTAAACACTTTAAATAGAAAGTCCAGATCCCATTTATTCTTACTGGTTTTACCAGACACCCAACTAGCAAATGCCTAAAACAAAAAAATATGTATTAAACTGGAAACACAATAAATTAATCGCCAACAATTCCAGGCATATGGTTGTGGTCATAGTCGCGATTGTCAGAAGAGTTACCATAAATAGAATCAAAATGCATGCTAAATTTGCTAGAAAATGACTGAGATCAGTTATAAAACGATAAATAGACAATAATACATGGATGCGCGGAAATATGAAATTTATTTCGAGTGTTGAGAATGATATCGAACGAGTGAGCGC
>JAOBAZ010060558.1:0-12213 GCA_026546875.1 Pteroeides caledonicum | reverse complement strand
GACGTTAAACTTCTCCATTCACAGAATAAGCTAAAAATCAATAAACGAAATCGACTGCGCAACCGATTGGTGCATACTGAAGTAGGACGTGAAAACAGATTCTATTTTTTTTCGGGCTGGACCCGAAGCGTTACTAAATTTAAAAATGGAAATGAATATCTTTCCTTAATGTTAAGTAAAAAAAATCAACTGTTGTCCCACTTCATGAGTGTGCGTCATTCTGATGCGCAGTCGACACTGCGAATTTGTGCATACAGGAAGGATAGGAGCCTGTCCCGTATTTTTATGCAAAAAGTTACAGCCGAAACGAGCTAGTGCAGTGGTTTATTGACTGGAACATACAGTTTACCGGCTGTCTCTGTTAATCCCAAATGTTAATGTTAAAACGTAAGCACGACGTTCCTATCTATATACGACGTCATTTTGAAAATTTGCAACGCCAGGATGTCATGATGCGACGTGTAGATGAGGTCAGCACAAAGTTATGAGGACGTTCCCTGCGCAGGGAAAAAAGCTTCAAAAGTTGCGAAGCGAGTGAACCTTTTGATCATTTCTCTATTCTGTTACCCGGTGGCGTTGTAAACACAGTAAGAACGACGTGAAAAATCTTTCTGGGTATTCACTATTTACTCTTCTTTTACGACAACTGCAACTCCTATTGTCAAAAAGACGACATCATCTGCGGTCGCGTCCTAGATGTTAAACTCGCTAATATTGGTAGTCGACGATGGTGGGGAAAAAGTTAGCAGATGACATGTTTTTAAGCGAAAATTCCACATGTTGTGTTTCAAATTCACATGTGATCCACATGTGATTCGCGTGGGGATCAATTTTAATACTCCACATTAACCTCCATGTTGTTTTTATTTGTAAGGTTCATGATTTATTACTTTTACGTTTGAGATTTAGATAAATCTTCTAAACTTTGTACAAACGCGGTTTACCAACCAATGAACCATTTGGCGGCGCTTCTGTTGAAGCTAATACATTATTCTTAGTTTATTGTTCAATACAATATACGAACACTCCTATATATTGCTTCGACTTGTAAATTCAAAGTAGAATAGACAGAATTGTTGCTGCAGCTTTTCTCCCAATGAACACATGGGTTAAACCTAACAAAAGTAGCTCAAGATATTACTTGGATTGAATGATCCTATTTCCTCACGTGTGATTATACTCAATCGCGCGAGTCCAAAGGAAAAAACCGCAACAAAATTTTTGGATATTAGATATTATGAAACGCCCAAATGATGAAGATATTATGAAACGCCCAAATGGTCTAACCTTTTTTTACCAAAATCGCTAACATAGTTGCTGAGTTATTTTATATATGCGTTGGGTAAACGATGGCCTCTCACCTAATTGTTTATTGATATGTGAAATAGTTTTGTGGTAATATTGATAATGCATCGTCGTGGGAAAACAAGTTGGCATGTTTTTGAAAACTTTCATTTCTGAGTCTTCTGTCGACAGGTGGAATAGTCTTGCGTTAGCCATGACAAATACACTGTTAGTTTTATGGGTGCTGAATCTGCTCTCAAAATAGAGAGAATAAACGGCTCTCCATTTGGAGTAGTTTTTACTTCATGTTTGCGTTTGACGAAGGAAAACGCTTCCTAATTGTGACGTCACTGCTGGATGCGATATCGTTTTGAAATTTTTGCCTGTAACATTTGTCTCGCTTTCGTGTTTAGGATTTGCCTCCAAGCAATATGCTACAAACTTACATAATTTACTTCCAGTATACAAATCTGCTAATATTATTTGCTTGTACAAACACTAGAGTACATAAGCACGAATCTTTTCATTTTACTGATTGCTATCTGTAATAGTTTCGATTTCTTGCTTCTGTGTGCCAAGTAAAATCGAGATTTAGGTTTTTAATGTGTGTGTCATGTGCTTTCTTTTTGACAATTCCATATATTGCGAACTTATAAAGCTGAACAGTCTGTTTTGTTGCAAACTTCTTATAAAGATTTCCAGCCGTAAGGGCTCCTCAACCAGTTTTGACTAACTTAGTGATTTCACTGCTTCAGTTTCACTGCACAAATCCTTTAAAGAACAAGCAGTTTATCTCAAGATTGTTGTTATGTACTGTATGGGTTGTCATTTATTGTAATGACCGTACATACTTACTAATCATTGATTATTACTAGTTTAACAATTATTTACTGGACAAATCCTTCAAAGAACGAGCAGTTTATCTCAAGATTGTTGTTATGTACTGTATGGGTTGTCATTTATTGTAATGACCGAACACACTCACTAATCATTGATTATTACTAGTTTAACAATTATTTACTGGACAAATCCTTCAAAAAACGAGCAGTTTATCTCAAGATTTGTACTCTATATTCTGTGGTGTATTGCAATAGCCGAACCCACTTACTAATCATTGATCATTACTAGTTACACTCAGCAGTGAAGTGAAACCCACTAGTATGAAGTGCAGAGTGTCATTCTTTACCTGGAGTTAAATGGATTAAATGGATTATGTATTTTTCTCTGGCTAACGTCCGACAATTTTACTCGTCAATGGAAAACCTCATGGTGAACAATATGGAGTGAAAGTTACTCCAAATGTGGAGCCGTTTTGTACCTTTATTAACTCCATTTCTTGAGTTGTTTCAGCGCACACAAAAGCAGTGTAATGATAGCCGACCGTTGCATCTGATCCTTTGTGGGCAACTGAAAAATTTTATGGAGGAACGACACACCATTATACCTCATTCCTGTTACCTTGGTCGCTCTCCACGCAAAGGAGACTGAGGGTAGTCAAATTTAGGGCGCGAGAAAAGTCCTATAAAGTATGCCCGTTAAAAAGTTCGGTAAGTTTTCATTTCGTTTGATGACCTCCATTTTCAATTTGATAACTATTTAATACACCGTATTAAAAATAAACATCTTGTTTACCGACAGCGTTTGTCTGGATGAGAAAAACTGTGCCTTCGGTTAGAAAGACCCTCACGAGAACCCTCGGTTTTCAAGTTTTCAAAAACCGTGCCCTCGGTTTTCAAAAGTTTTCAGTTTTTAAAACCGATGGTTTTTAAGAGGGTTTTCAAAAGCGAGAGCACGATTTTTCTCATCTGCTGTCGGTATAATATTTTCATAGCAAGATAAATAACAGACAATTTAGCTAAATTTGACAATTTAACGGCAACTTTTAATGATTTGTATATGTGTCATTTAAACACCAATAAGAATCCTTCTAGTATTACATTTATTTTAGCCAACCAATGGGAGTTTTGCGTATTCGCCGTAAGCATTATTTAAGGCTCCAGACGCTTGCTTGCTCTCCCAACGTTTTGGCCGCCTGCAAGCAGGTTACAGAATTCTAAATATATTGGCGGAATGTTTTTAAGGAATCTAGGTGTATCTTTGAAACTAAAATTGCCCTTCGTTTATTCGAGAATCTTCCCAAGAATACGTCAAAACAAGGAGTTGGAACGACATCTTCCCCACGAAACGCTGCCATGTATGCTAAAGTGTTCAATTTTCTCCGCTTTAGCCGGAAAAGGATAAGAAACACTTGCTCAGTTAAGAAGGAGAAATAGCCAGACATTTAAACAATTTACTACTGAACTTTTTATTGACAAGTAATCTTGTCAGACGCTTGGCACAATAAAGCCTGGTTTACATAAAATCGTCAAATTGTCGCCGGAGAATCCTCGATTGTCGCAGACAGTCTGCGTCAAAATTGAACGAAGCTCACTTTTTCCGATCGTTTGGGTGTACAATTGGCTGAAACAATCTGCGTCCATGTCCACATAGACATTTTGGCCCTATCTGCGATTCAATCATGCTCACAAATAAAATCGTACTTGTTGGCGATAGCTATACCAATTTGTGGACAGAATTAATACATGTCCCCAACCCCATTGCTCAACCACCTTTTGTTCGAGTAAACACGTTTGGACTGGGTTATTTGAGTTTCAATGCCTTTGGTCGGTTGCTGTTGAAATCATTGGCAAAATATACATGTTGTACAGCAATTATTTGGTTCAATCACCCGGCTCAAACTAAAATATGCCGATTATTAAGTTGTCTTCAACGTCAAAACGGTTGTGGGATTGTTCGTGTATGTGTCAATATAAACGCCAAAAAATAGCTATTTATAATATTGAGTAAATACAGTAAAAGTAAAGTTGAGATGATACTGATAAATTGAGTGGATTTACCAGGAAATTAACAATAAAATATACTTGTCTTACCTTGCTTTTTAACGGGAAATGTTATCTTGCATTTAAACGGGAAACGTCACTTTGAAGTGAAGTCTTTCGGAGTGCCATGACAACGCATGGCTACTTTACAAAAATGAGAAATTGTTAACCTCTTCACCCTATCAATATTGCCAGGGTTCTCACGGCCTCTGAAATCAGTCGCATGTCGATGTCTTCTTCTGTCTGCTGGGGGGTCAAGATGACGCTACCGTGCTCATTTCGTCAACAACGATTTAAGATTAAGATTCACGAGGGGACACGAGGACGATGGGCTGCCGCCAACTTTGCGTACAATCAAATTGAACAATTGTAATATTTTATGTATTCCTAAACAATTAATTGTGATTGCACTGATTAGCTACTTTGAAGTTTAAGAGAAGATTTAATATGCTAACTATAGGTTTACAATATCTACACCTCATGTATCCGTCGTCGTCGCTCCCCGTCGTGAATCTTAAGCTCGCTATTGTTTTCCCCATATATCTATGGTTTTCTTTAACAAAAATGCCACGTGTTGTGTTCCAAATTCACATGTGGTCGACAGATGATCCCATTCAACCCACATGTGATTCACATGTGATCCACATGTGAATCACATGTGGATCACATGTGCACTTGCAATACAACATGTGAACTTTTTATAAGGATTGTAATGTAACAAGTATAAAACAGCCGTGGCGATCCTACTTCTGAAAAGATTAATTATATTTCAATTCGTAATTTTCAACTTCTTTATGAATTTCAGACTTCTACAGTGCTGGGGCGTTGGTGGTATTAGCGATTAGTTCCCTTGCCTTCGATCTTAAAATCATAAAATATCACCTCAGTCACATGTGGAAAGAGTGCTTCCAGTTTGACTGCAAGTTTTCTCCGGGTACTGCGGTTACTACCGGTTCCTCCTGTAGTAACACTAGACCGATGACACCAGGATCCTCACATCGATCAAATTCCCGACTGTCGGGCAATTAATATTAATCAAATGTAATCAAAATGCTCTTTCTGGGGCTTAATGGCAAAAAAAAATAGTGCAGTAACGAAATACAGATTTTAAGCCTACCTCAATATCTTCTGAAGACATTTACTGAAACCTGAGACTGCAAGTCCGAAATTTCGTCAAAGCAACAGTGATGCGTTTTCAACGCAACTAATCATTCTCCAGTCCACTGCGACAAAACTTCAAATATCCCCACCCTGGGTCCGAGACTTAAGGCCGACACACACGGAACGCGATTCGGCAACGCGACGTTTCAAATTTCAAAAGTGAATAGAAACGTCTATGAAAGGAATTTTTAACGGGTATACAAGCAGAATAATTTAGCATGTTACATCTCCTTTGAGTATTTGGAAAAGGTAAATCTGGAGCGAAGTTATGCGCCAGCGAAAACCGAAAATTCGCGTCGCATTGCCGAATCGCGTCCGGTGTGTGTGGGTCTTTAATCAAATTCCCGACGGTGGAGTTGTAATTCGACATCAAATGCCCCACATTTGTCCGACCCCCTCCAGGGCCACTGATAGCATGATATAACTGTTCATAATTAGCATGCATTAACTCTACCTATATTAGCTTTAACCCTGAGTGCTTGTTATTCATTTGACTAGTAGGTATACGTACATAAATATCCATTTCACAAGTGGGATATCATGATTTGCGTCCGATCTTTAAGCCTGGTTTTCATTAGTCAGCGACAGTCGCGATGCCTGTCGGCGACTGTCGCTGACTAATCTGTAGCTGACTGTCGAAAACCGGCTATCGTAATTTATCTGTGATTGTCGCAGACAATGACCGCTTTTACACTAGAGACGCATTGCAGTAAATACCCGCGTATAAGAACCTAGAAATTTTGGGTTTAGGCTAAATGTGTTCTTATATTTTGGGGTGGTTTTTCTGAACTCAGGCTGAGTGGGTTTTTAGTAGGTTCTTATTTGTAGGAGTTCTCATGGTGATACCATTCAGAGAACTCCTGTAGTATTAGTATGTGATGGGGGTCAAACATTTGTATTATAGGCAGTCAAAAAGCCAAGACTTGTTTCTTTAAACAATAATAAACTCAGTACCATCATACAGTTGTGTTTGATAATCAGCTATACCAGATAAACAAACAATTTTCATGATATTTCTCAAAAATTTCACAATTTCTAACAATTAAAATCCAGTATTTGGGCCATAAAATAGAGTGTTTTTTTATAAGAACCTATTTCTCTTTGCCAGGCTGAATAGGTTCTTATATACTTGGGTATTAAAATGCCCAATTTCAGCCTGTATATTCTAAAATCATCAGGTTCTCATATGCGGCTTTTTACTGTATACATCTGGACGAACCTGGGGAAACATTTGCTCGTCTGGTTATGTGTCTTCAGTACAAAGACGGGCAAAAGACGCATTATGCGTCTAGACAAACTATGTTCGATTATTCGTCTTAAGAGACGCACAACCGATGACATCTCGTCTGGACATCCAAGAAAGCGAGACCTTGATACAAGAAACCAGCCATAACTTTTATATATTTTTTCACGCAATTATCATGCAACTTGTTCGTCTGATGTTCGTCGGATGATTCGTCCCGTCTTTATACTATAGAATAATATAAAAGACGTATATTATGGGTCCAGACGCATAATGCGTCTCTAGTGTAAAAACAGCCAATCGTAGTAATACAAAAAGTTTTTTTGTAGTGATACGCGGCGGTAGTCGAAGATAAAACAAATTAAAACCGAACAAATTAAAACCGAGATAACGCAGACTTCGGCTCGAGTTCCTCAACACACGCATATAGCGATCAGTTACACATAGTGATCAGTGTCTTAGCTCCCTCATAATTTATGAAAGGGGTACCCTATCTCGTAGGGCCCTTCCATACGCCGCTGATTATACTTCAAAAAATGTATTACCGCCTACTGTCCATCTCTAACCAGGAAAACCACTTTTTCTGTGTTTGGGAACTAAATAGGGAACTTAAGCCAACACGACGGCAACGCGACGGCGCCGCTGACCGATGCAATGGAGTTTTTAAAATGGATGAAAGGAAATGAATAATTTGAAGTTTCAGACGTCCTCTCCGGTCTGTTTACAACGTTAAACTGAACATTTTTACGTCTTCAACGCAACAACTACATCTCAAGCAGCAACTAACAATACTTCGAAGCGTCTCCAGGGAACTTACTCTATATCTATAAAGATCCTCCAATAAACAATTCAAACTGTATTAAACCTTATACAACAAATAATACAGGGTAATCTTTCTTTCGTTCATTACTTAAAGGAATTTGCCTTTGAATTTGCTGAAACGACAAAAAGCGTCAACTCCCGTCGTAAAAATCGAGGGTGACGAGAGCAAGGCGCTGAGGAAATTCAATCCCGAGTTTCTTTCACTTCCGGTCGTGCGTTTTTGTCGTAAAACAGTGCTTGCTTAAGGTCGCTATTATTAATTACCGCGAACTTTATAACTTTTGTAAACGAGTGATTTTCTGTCTGCCTTTGAATATTGTTTGGGTTTTCTATTCACTTTTCTAAGACAAATTTTTTTATTCGAATTTTTTGACATTCCAGTTTATTTTCACTTTTAAAGCTTGGCCACTGAAATCAACCTTTTCCCGTTTGCTTGGAAAGTAAATTGGACGATAAAATTCGGACGGAAAACTCGTCTGTGACCGAATTTATATTAGACCATATCCTGTCCCTAATATGAATTCTGCCATTACTTTACGGCTTTTTCGACTCCCGCGAAAACACCAATTCAAAGTATACTGGACCTGGAGTATAGCATTTTTCCCTTAAAGTTTTTACTGTCGGTGGCACAGAGATGAACAATCCAGTTATATAGTGATCAGTGTCCCCATCTTGTAGTGACCCTCCCTGTCGCCACTGCTTATACGTCAAAAAATTTATGTCTGGAAATGCAACAAATGCACTGGTAGTAAAGCTGTTCCTACCAGGTATAGGTCACTTACATGTTTCGTTATTTTACAATTCAACGATATTTAACATAATTTACGATATTTCAGTGAATATCGAGGTGATTTTCGGTGATTATTCACGGCGGAAAGCGGAGAAGTAAATATCCACTACTTATCATTGATCTCGCTTGACGTAATTAAATGATAAAATGTTACTGGAATTTCCAGCTTGCCAATAATCTGTTCAGTTTTCCCCAAAGAACTTTTTACAAAACGACTGTTATTATTATTCACAGCTTAGTCTTTGACCTTTTTGTGAACGACGCTTCAGTTTATCTCGGATATTTTTAAAGCCTTCGTTAATGTTTATTGATCTGTTCGGGGATGCATCGCGTCGCATGAGTTCCTTCACAGGCTTCTTCAGTTCGCGCACTTCTTCAATTTTGTCCATTCCTTTACTCAACCCAGTTCCAATCAAGCTGCCGACAAATCCACCAATCATAGCGCCCACGACCGGCACAGGTATGACGACCTGACCGATCATAGAGCCGGTGCTGCCTCCTACTAACTGACAGCTTGTTTGACGCACTTTTCTCTTCACAGTCGTTTTGAATTCCCTGTCGGTGATTTCCCCGGCCTTGCGACGTTTGCGCGCCTTGGAGAGCGCGCGCACCGTGATGGCAACGTCAAATGCGAGCGTCAATGCAAAGCCAGCGGTTGCATGACCGAGCGTGGAAACCGTAGAACTGAGACCAAGTGTGGCAGTACTGGCTGCGCCACCCTCCTGCACTGATTTCACAGTGTCGCGAAATGTTTCCTTAAAATACAACTTGAATTCTGTGCTGGACAAGTATTCCTCGAAATCTTGAAGTATTGCTTCTTCGCGACTCTCTCTTTCCGATCTTTTTGCGGGTATTCTAAGGATCGTTAGGGTTACAGTGCAGCGAAAGTACGTCATAACAAGCCAATCTTCTTTGTAAACGCCGGCTGACCTTTGAAATGTGGCTGAACTGCCCAGAAGCAAAAAGCCATAGCCTTGCTGGTCCGCAAAGGACGCAAACGACTTTCTTAAATTTATACTTGTCGGCCATGACGCTAAAAAAATGTCGACATCGGCGTAAACCCAATCCAACAAAAATTCTGGAATTGTCAGAAACAACAACACGAAATTCTGGTAATATTCTACCGGTAGCTTGACGTGCAGACGACGGAATGGCTGCTTTTGCAAGAACGAATCAAACTCGACCAAAAGTTGACAATCGGTTGGCAGCACAACAGCTCTGACTTGCATGTTTCGCGAGGTTTTACCGTGTAAGCAAACACTACAAGTATAATCAGCGAAGAACTGTTTTAAATCTGTGATAAGTATAACTGACAGACGATGTCTTGTAAATTTTACGTACAATTATTGTATTACCGCCTACTGTCCATTGTCTAACCAGGAAAACCACTTCTTCTATGTTTGGAAACTAATTGGCTGATTGCAAACCCGTTAGGACTTATTGACTTCCATCCTGTAAATGACCACTCCCAAGAGACGTGTTACTATTCCTGAGCTTCAATCCCACAGCGAGGTGGATTTATTGGGCCTGACGATCCCAGCGTTTCTTTTAAACTGTCGCGTTCGATCAAGGCCGCAAACAAACGGTGTTATTAATGACCGCGAACTTGATAAGTTTTGTAAACGAGCGATTTTCTGTCTGCCTTTGAATGTTGTTTGGGTTTTCTATTCACTTTTCGAAGACAAATACTTCATCTTATCTTTAGGGATTTTTTGACATTTCAGTTCATTTTCAATTTTAAAGCTTGGTCACTGAGATCAACCGCACTCACACACACGCGTAATCATGGATGTTCCTTTATAATCTTAAGCGCGATTTCTAAACTGGATACGTTTGTCCATATACTTGCTTGTTATTGACTTCTTTCTGAAATTGTTAGTAGAATATTTCCATTTAGAAATCAATGAAAAATAGACTAGTTGTGAATTTCGTGCCCGCGTCGTTTCTGCATGATTCAAGTTTTCTGGTTTAATCAACTAGTAAAAAGCGGAGACATTTATGAATTCATATGGCTGTCAATTGACGACATTGGATACCAATTTGAATTAATGTTTAAAACATTGTGCGTTTTTTCTGTAAAAAATTAAGCACTTCCGCAAAATAAGCGAATTAGAATAATCAGCGTCCCCAAAATCACGCCCATATCTCCATGCAAAATGCAAAATTGCGGATTGTAAAAAGGTTTTGTTTTCAATCTTCGTATATCAATACGTTTTTTGGTCGATATCTAATTACTTGCGGCTTTCGCACGACACGACCTTGTTAAATAATTAAACAGCGAAGCAAGAGTACGGCGATTTGCATGCATACTAAAACGTGAATAATGTAATTTATTGATCGAGTCTTTCTGAGACAAGAGAAAATGTCGACAGCCTGCATGCAGCTGTCTTCTTTGTGTGAACCATCAAGAAATACTAGTACTTCACTAAGTCATACAACAGTGCGCATGGTTAATTATTATTGAGTTCCAACTGTAAGAAACCACAGTAATCTTGTAGCAGGGAGGCCCAGCTGGAAAGCAGCTAGGTAAAGTAATTACTTTGCATCCAAATGCTTGTCGCCCATTCGCGCGATTCCGGGGCTGCGAATGTTTGTTTCATTTTGAAACTTACCGGACTTGTTAACCAAATAAATAGCAACCAAAGAGAAAGGGAATTGACCCCCCTGTTATGCAAACGGACAGTAAAATGATATATGTGACAATGGTCGGTCCGGGTCGGTCTATGAAACCAAAGTGGTCGGTTTTGAACTAATGTCATTAAGGATATTAAGCAGAGGTATTATATCCAATAACTTCTCTCCAGAGTGACTTTGTTTTCAAATTACGGAAATGCGAGTAAACAGCACTATAGTCGTCGTCTTCCAGGAAAACAGTGTAAAAGGAAGGGGGAAAACAAAGTAATGCAATTAAGACGAAATTAAAAACTCATTTCGTCTTAACTCAATTGGGTTCTACTGGCGCCTTTCCAAGTCAAAATAAGCAAAACATTTTCCCCATATTTTGTCTCGGACGTGGTGACGTCAAACAGACGAGACCATGGACGAGATGTAAAATGCACTTAGCTGGCCTGATACGTATTTTTCAAAAATGTTGAATAGTTATACTAGCTTGAACAACGAAATAAAATACTTGTTGTCCGAGGATTTAGGGCCTAGCAAGTTTCAATCCGTGGGCCTTTGTGCCCCTTTTCCAGTGCCAGACTACGTAAAACTCAACTCGCAACCTCGCTGCGAGAATTTAAGAGCACTCTGATTGGACTAAAGTAATCGCAGCTCAGGCTTGCAGGTTAATTTTTGCGGTGAGTGGAAAAGAAGCCTTAGTTAATTCCTGAACTGACCCTAACTAGTGATTGTTACACTACTGCTGTCAGTTACACGCGCAAATATATAACAGGATTGAACAATGTTGTTGATTCAACAACCCCTGAACAGTATTGATATATCATGGTTGAACAAGGTTGTTGAGCGGACAGTACTGTTCATGGCTGTTGGAACAACGTTGTTCATACCTGTTGGTTCAACAACGTTGTTCATAGCTGTTGTAACATGATAAGTCATGGCTGTAAACGTAAGAACTCATTGATGTCAGGTATGAACAGGTATGACATAAATATTATTGATTTACCTGGCCAGCTCAAGCATGTTCAATCCTGTTGAAAACAGCATCGAAGTTACTTCTTCTGGCACCACATTACCTTCTTTGGCCCTGTGTTTGGAAAAACACACACTGCTCTTAAATGATATCGTTGCATTGGAGAGAGTTCAACACACAGCAAAAAAGGGGTGAAATGTCCTACGAGGAACGTTGCCATTTATTAAAATGGCAAAAATTAGAAAAGCGTAGAGAATATTTGTCGATTGTGGAATGATTTAATCAGTTCACTGTACAGTACAAATTATATCCTAAAACTGCTAAAATAATTTGTAATAAATGTATGTATGTATGTATGTATTCATGTATGCATGTGTGCATGCATACATGTATGTATGTATGTATGTATGTATGTATGTATGTATGTATGTATGTATGTATG
>JAOBAZ010060447.1:0-12213 GCA_026546875.1 Pteroeides caledonicum | reverse complement strand
CGCTGTAGACAATTTATGGTCAATCCAACGCTTTGTTTGTCTTGAATTCAAAAGAACTCGTGCAACATGAAGTCCATAAGTACGCCTGCGTATTGCGTTTTCGTTTGCGTCGCAAGCGAAAATCAGCCTTGAAGAAGGCAAACATGGCTTTTCTTTTCCTGACAAAACGATAACTACAGTCGGGATACAAATTCGTTAAAATTGCGGCAAGCCAAGAAATGCTAATTCCTACGACTCGTTGTCACCTTTAATCATATATTCCCACATGCTACGATTATCTCGTGATCATTGACTTCTTGTGGTCAATTTTCTTATGCGAGCTCTTAACTCCACACGTTTAAAAAATAAAAAGTTGGACTCAGTTCTATAGCAAATTAAGTAATAAACAACTCAAGTTAAAACAAATATTTCATTTATATTTTTACAGTATAATTTACATATATTTGCGTTGAAAAAGTTCACCTGATGTGTCATGAAGCTATTTCAAGCGAATAGTAATAGTAAATGACCACGTTTTGAGCGTCCAAACTTATATATGCAGAGATATGCACAAAACCGAAAGCTTCGAGAACGGTGTAACTTCATTAATAACATTCCGAGGATTTTTCGAACAAATTTTTTACAGATTTATGTTGTTTATATATACTTAGCTTGTTTGCAGGACTTAAAAAGATTCATCCGAACGAATAAAGTAAGATATTGTGAATCATCTAGCACATGTTATTTCACAATTTAGCTGTTCGTAAATGACAGCAATGACGTTAAGCCAAATAGATTACGATTATTTCCGATTTCCATTATTAAAAGCATGAAATTCAAATAAAAATATCTCCCTGAGTTTTACCATATAAGGGTTCATTATTTGATTGGTACTTTTTCTCAATGGATCAGTTTATGAAAAGACAGAAAAAAGTTTTTCAATTTTACGTTTCGGGTGACCTTAATGATAATGTGAGCTAGTTGCTATTCCTCAAAATATTCTTAAAAAAGCGTATTTTAACAGTGTTTTAACTGCACTTTAGCACGGTTGAAATAGGTTTTTCGCCGGTGACTACATAGTTTGGACTAAATAAGATGAACAAATAATTTGGTTTGTGACATACAGATTCTTTTGTTTGACGATTTAAACGCTCAAGACGTTATCAAGCATCGTCTTACTGTAGTTCTTTCGGGGAAATCATCCTATAGCAACTTTGCCCAAACACAAATAAAATTGAAATGTTGATAGATTAGCCAAACGAATAATCAATAAATTAGACACTAAGTAATAAGTAGTCATCAACTTAATATATATCGTAGCTTCATACACATTCGAAAAATGCAAAAAACCAAAAATATGAACTACTTTTTAACAGGACGCGAGAGCCGTAGAAAGAAATATCTGACCGAGGTCTTTTTGTACAGACCGAGCCCGTAGGGAGAACGGCATTTTTGTTAAACAAAATATTTGACATGACGTATTTCCGTTTGCGACTCTGCATCACCAACTTCTAACTTGCGACCAACGTAACTGAGGCAGAAAAATACTCGTACGCTACAATTGAGAACTTTTGAAAAGAAAGGATTTCCAAGTAATATCATTATTAAGAATAATGGTGTTGACAATAGCTAACAAGGTAAATATTAATTTTTTGAGGACAATTTAAACCTTTTTTAAACGTAAACAACTAGCGCACTTACTGGTTTCCAGCAATCTGATAGGGTAATACACAAA
The DNA here is from genome assembly GCA_026546875.1 of Pteroeides caledonicum. Taxonomy (NCBI): domain Eukaryota; kingdom Metazoa; phylum Cnidaria; class Anthozoa; order Scleralcyonacea; family Pennatulidae; genus Pteroeides; species Pteroeides caledonicum. The sequence goes on along the minus strand of JAOBAZ010060447.1, from coordinate 10,499 downwards.
CAAGAAGCTATGAAGTTAGTTCAAGTCAGGTTGAAGAACTGTCAGAATAGTAAAGATAACAAAAGGTGCTAAATATACAAACAGGAAATGCCCTTAAATAGACATCGATTGAGTTCTAGCACTGACAAATGTACAACGTTATGAACCGCACACGTGAAAAGTTCTTGTTATAACTAGTCCTCATCGCTTTCGAGGAGAATTCGACGGCGCTTCAGTGGTTTTGTTTCTTGCCTTTTTTGGAGAGTAGTAACAGGGCTTCGGTAGATTTGACAACAGCAGCCTGATACAGTTTGGACGTTCGATCCAGGAAAGAGTGGGCTTTTACTTTAAGTTGTACTACAGTTATCTGCATGGTTTGGCAGCTGGGCTTGGCGTACAGGACTAGTAAAAGCCGTGACCGGCGATGTTGTCGCTAAACAAAGAGATCGTTACAGTTGTTGTCTCAAAGGCTTCAAGGGACAACTCAACGGGTTCATCACAGTGGAACTCCACTTCTGGTTAGAAATAGACTGAGTGGTTTGTTCCTGATTTCTTCAAGGGGTCAACGACATTCTTTGCTAATGGTGATTCCTGGCCGACTTATATATAGGACTGAAGACTGTTGATACTCTTATGGCCGCTTAATTGTGCCACACAATTTTTTGGGATGTCAGCATCTAAAAGACGGGAAACGTTTTACGAACCGAATGGTTGCTGATTTTCGGAGTTGAACGCCGTCCTAACACAACTTAAGACTTTCGTCTCATTGACAGAAACCACTACATTGTTTTCTGCAGACATTCTGGACTGCTATCACCGAACTCTCCTGCGAGAAAAAGTGCGTATTCTTCGTCATCTGTCAAAGCTCTGGTAGCTTGCGGCTTGTTTCCTTTGCCCATATTGACAATATTTTTCTGCTTCGCGGCCAAGACTTTCCGAGATTTCTCGAATTCTGCATCCTTGAGGACATTGACTTTGGATTTTTGGTTGTTTAAATGTCGTCGAATGCCTGCCTGGATACTTGACAGTGTGGTCGGCATTAATAAAGTTGTGCAGCAGGTAAGCGTTTAACTTTTTTCTCAGCCACGTTGATGGTCAATAGATAACTCAAGAAAGTTTTGCGCGTTTTTAATTCGTCAATTATTTGTTGCTTTGTCCATAGAAATATCCGTACTCACAGCTGAACAGGCCTTGTAAAACTCTCTGCTAAAAAACGAAGATTTTTTACCGCACGTAATGAAAAAAAGATTGTTGAGCAATTTTTACTCATTTCAATTTTTTTGTGATTTGGGAAAAATTGACTGGTCAAGAATTGAAATCACCGAACTTGTTTTTGTTGTCAAACTATGCTTTTCCCGTTCTATTTTAAATTGTCATTGTTGCCATGGGCATTAAAGTGAAGCACTTTTCTATTACGTTTTAGATTTTTACACTTTAGAACATTCCTTAAATGCTTCTTTATTTTAAGGGAATCGCTTTTATGTTCAGAAACGAATATTTAATATACACTATTTTGTGCTTTAAACTTGCAATTTGCACTAGTCTTGTTACAAATCAATCATCAAATCACAACTAACTACATGAGTGATTCTTAACATCTTTTCTCAAATATCAGTAAAGCATATATTAACGTAACCGCTTGGCAGAGACGTACCTCTTTTTCAAGCAATCATAGGAGCGAAGTTTAAAGCTAGCGTCTAATTAGTGGCAATTAGACCACATAAGCCACAAACGTCATCACCGTCCACATGGTTTAACAGGAAATGATTAGACTAGACGAGACCGTTGGGTACAGTTGCATAGTGTCATATAAGTTGTTGATCACATTGGTTTCAAGAACCGTCGAATTTTATGTCAATTTACCGACGATTTTTTAAAAGATGAGGTTGATGCGCCTTTCTAATTCCCGGCTCGGTACGCCCGTTTTGTACGCATCGTTTTGTAATAAAGAGGGTATAGGAACCAGTATGTGTAGGATAACTATATACGAGTGAAAGAGAGTTTGATAATATCCGTTTTGAAACACAGGAAAGCGTTGAATGGTTCAAAAATACTTAATTTTAGTGTATGAAAAGTTCATTATTATGAAAGTCAAATAATAGGCCGTCTGCTATGGCCTCAAAAAGTGCCTAGAAAAGGACTTTCATTAAGCATGTCTTAGAACTAAAATATTGTTACGGGAACTAACATTTTCGAAGACGCTGAGTTCAAATCCGAAGAGTTCCCACTCTGTAGACCCGCAGTTTTCTCACAAACTACTAGTTTATCTTTACCAATTTTACGAGGAGTTTTTCCATTGGTCAACGACACGGATAGGTGAACACACACGATTGCACACCTCAAAATGACTAATTCCTATGAGCCAGACCCTAGATTTAACAAAAGATCGTTTTGTTTGGAAGATTTTGAGTTATGCAATTTTAAGAGAGTTGGATGTAAACAACATTTCTTGTCTACAATTTTAGGAAGGTGCCGATATCGCTTTGTAAAATCCTCAATACTGGGTTTATCTCATAATTAAATCATAAGGATGTTAATGCTACATCTTTGAATTTGTCTATGGGGCAGAGAAACAACCCCGGCACATGGGATCAAAGTGTTTTAAACAACGATGAAAACCGGCTGCTTATATAACGGGTAAGCAGTTAAATTTCCAACACAATTTTTGAGACGTAATTAAAGGAGTAACTTATCATTGCATTTGAACTATTATATCAGTTGGTGTTATTTTGTGCGATAAACAAATATTATTGGACGAAGGGCTCCGATAAACGTTGAAAATCACCAAACAAACAGATTGTGTAGAAAATTCTCCACTTTACAGGGCATATTTCTACTTTAGCACCGACTTCCGTCATAAATGTTAACATTTTATCCTTCTAGATTAAGCGTATTGAGGGTCGATCTTGTCCGAGCCTTCTATAGCAGCAACCCATCGACAATATTTCATTTTAGCGTTGTCTTTACTGCTTGGTTGGCTCTGTGTTAGATTTGATTTAATTAAATACCTTAATCACGCTGAAAGAGTTACTTCTCGGGCCCACGGTGTGGCCAAAAGACTTAGAATTAACGTCCTGATGGTTTTGTAAGAATATAGCTGGAACTAAGGATTTTAGAAAGCGTTATCTGTAGCTTGCCAAAGTTGTAGAAAATATATCTTGTTTACGTCCAGCACGCAAAAGATTCCATAAGTTGAAATGATTCAAGCAAAACGGTCTTGGTCAATAGAATTTGGTCCTTTTGAGTGGCACAATCGCGCGTCGTCATCGATCCATGTCGCAGACCAATGAAAAAAATTGCTGTGAAATTAGTGTCGATAAAATAGCAGTTTGTGAGAAAACTGCGGGTCTAGAGAACGGTAACTTTTCGAATTTGAACTCGGCGCCTTCGAAAGTGTTAGCTTCCGTAAAAATATTTTAGTTCTAAGGTATGCTTAATGAAAGTGAACGATATCGGGACACAGCAGATGGACTATAATATTGCTCAAGCCCTCGGCCGGAAATAAACAATTTTAGCCCCAATAAACATCCCGCGTGTCAATAGAAAACTAAATATATTCTTCATATTCTTCCACAATGCAATTTAACTAGTCAGTTATGAACTTCTCTTTTTCGGGAAACTTTCCAAGATCATCCATAACAATGCGATCGTCGACATCATCTTTCTTTTCTTTCTCGTACTTCATATGAACATTCATCTGATCTATCGCAAACGGGTACAGGAATATAACAACGAGAAAATCCTGGAAGATATTACCGCCAATACCAAACTTATCCCTTACCGCTGCTCGGACTGATACGACACAAGTGAAGAATGCCATTAACATTACCCAGCCAATGTAGGCAAGGCCAGACTCGACCACTTGTAATATTTCCAAGAGAATGAAGATATAGAAAAATAGAGCCATGGTAATCTTGGAGCATAGGGGGTTTTGGTTGTAAAGTTTCCCAGAAATTCGACCAGCAACCCACCATGGAATAATTATGCAAAGCACAAGGTCAATGAATCTTTGAATTAACAACGGAGGTCGGAATACGTCGAATACACCACATTCAAATTCGCGATGTTTGCTTCTGTCACACTCGCCGTCGGTCGTAATGGCTTGCCATAACGCCACACATATAAAACAAATTACAACCGTAAATGGCAAAGCAGCCGCTATTGAAAAACTCTGTAGAGATATAAGGGCATCTTCACCACCCGCTGTTAAAAGTGCTGTTGCACATGCACCTTCAGTTACAGCCCAAAATATGCGTTGTGCAATTGGTGGATCGGGACTCCCATTGGCTGAAAGACAGTCAATAACCAAAGAACCGCTGTCTGAACTTGTAACAAAGTAGAGAGTAATACTTATGATAGTAATTACGTAAAGAAATGGTGTAAGATTCTTATCAAAATTTTGCATCACATCAAATAACATTTGAGTGTCACTACGACAAGACAAACGAAACAAACCGTTATTTGACTCAGTCGAACTATTTCCACCAAGAGCTGACGAGCAATTGATGCCGTTTATGGCTGCATCGCGTTCCATTTTCAAACCAGCTCCTCCAAAGATGCTGAACCAAAAAAACGAGTAAAGCATGGGGGCCGTCAGAGTGTAGTTCAAAAAGTTCCGTATGGTTCGTCCCTTGGATATCTTTGCAATGAACATTCCAACAAACGGAGACCATGCAACCCACCATCCCCAATAAAAGATAGTCCAGCCTTCCATCCAATTTGGAGCTTGTTTACCGTCCGGGGCATTTTTTGACTGCGCGAAAGCGTCAGTGTGTAAACCAATTTGAATCACGTATTGAAAATAGTAACCGATACTTTGAGTAAAAATATTAAGAAAATACCAAGTGTCACCACGAAATAAAATAAAAAGACTTAAAAACATCCCGAGGCCAAAACATAACTCACTAAGGCGACGGATGCCCAACTTAACTCCAGTAACGACAGACACAGTTGCCATGGCAGTGATGATCCAAATGATAACGACCTGGATGGTGATGCTTACTGGTATGTTATTGTTTACACGATACAATCCTGAGTTTAGAGTCATGACTCCCATACCAAGTGAGGTGCAGACACCAGACATTGTTCCTACAATGGCTAAAATATCAATAATATCGCCAAGAAATCCATAAATCCAGTCACCAATGAGTGGGTAAAAACACGATCTTATAGTCATTGGTAAACCTTTTCTGTAACCAACATACGCTAAAGTCATACTCACAAGGACGTAAACCGCCCATCCGTGCAAACCCCAGTGGAAAAAAGTAAGATTCATGGCATCTTGTGCACGTTGATTGTCATTATATCTAAATAAATTAATAAATCAATGTTATTACTTTAAATGTAGTAATTGTCAGTATAAATCAAGTGAGATATTAAACACTTTTTAAGTGATAAGCCATACGGTGCGCACAATAAAAAAATTCATTTCGAGGCGATTCAAATGGAAGGTTAGCAGACAATTATTGAACTTAGTTCAACTTTGGAGAAAGTTTTGGATAAACCTTCGTTTTGTAGCATGTTGCAAAAAGTTACTGCTTTGTGATATTGGTAAGAAACCCAGTTTCAACAATAAAAACACCTCATTCTTTCGTGATGTTAAATAATACTTCAACTTATGAGTAATGAGCTAGTCAGTGGAATAATTAAGGATGAGGATATCATTGTGTGATTTTTTATCAATTATTGAATAAGGCTGATAATTAACTAACTTTACTATTATGACACTGACGTGATTTTACCAAATAAGGTTACAAGAATGCGTGAATCTGAAACGGTATTGCACACTATAGGGCCGTATTACACCTTTTTTCACCGGTTTTTCCAGTTCAAACCAAGCAAAAAAATCCGAAGTTAAAACATCTTAAAATTATGGTTATTGATAAATCATAAAAATCATTGAGTGAGCTGAATGCTAGCGAATGCGGAGGATGCAAACTGTCTGACAAATCGGAAAACTAACTCAGGAGCAGTAGTATAAACTAATATAATAAACTTTGCGTTTTTAGACTTGTCACTTGTATGTTTGATAACTTAAACAACGAACTTAAAGTACTAGGGCGGATTACATGAAAACCCATTCAATAAGATGTATGTACTTATACTGGTTAGCTTTGTCAGCTTTATTAAACTGTTTTCCAAGAAACCCGTTATGAAGGGCACCCCTCAAAAGTTGCAGTGGACCTGTAACGTTTGGTATTCCAGTGACCTGTAACGATCTGAGGATATATTTTAATTAGATAACTGCTCAGTACAGAAATTGAACCCAGGTCACAGTGGTGAAAGCCAAGGAAACTAACCGCTACACTACCAACGTCCTAGACAATTATTATCAATGATTTGTAAGCTCAAAATACGTGCTATCAACCAAAGGCCTGATAGTTTCATTTATTATACTACTGTGACGTCTTTTTACCAAATAAGGGCAAATTAGAGTGCAGATACCCAGCCGTATTGCACTCTGTATTAAACTCTAAAAATACGAGATTGAAATGCGAGCTTAAATAGTTGAAAAAAACAACGCCATAAAAGCCAGAATGGCTTTTATATTTGCTTTTACAGAACAATTTGTGACAAAAAGTGACTGCATGCAGTCACTTTTTTGCATGCTCCTGATTGTGCCGTTAAAATAGTCAGCCGGTGAGATTGAACTACACTGGCTTCCTTAATTGTAGCACGCGGCTTGAGTTTCAGCAAAATCGTAACTAATTTAATTAAATAAATGTCAAATATAATAAATAACACAGTAAACTCCTCATTGAATGGTGTGACATGCAATACGGCCTTGCATTTTTACTCGTTTCTTGTATTTTTCCTCGCCCCACAGGTGCGAAAAAAATACATATACGAAATTAGTAAAATACTGCGCCATATTGCATGTCAAAAACCATTTAATAAGCTATTATATAGCATTCGAAAGCCAAACTCAATAATTGTTTCATTATTATGTGAACAAGAAAAATCAGCAAATTTTTCAGAAGAAGTTACCAGTAACAAATACATTAAGGCAGGTACAGTTTTGTCCGCGAATAACATGATCAGTTGTTCGACCCAAATACAAACGAGGTGGGTATTGCAATATGATCATGACAGTCAATAAATATGCAATTGTGTAAGCGATTTCAATTTGCAGGAGACACTTTGTTTTAAAGTAATCCTCCACTTTAAAAATAAATGTCAAAAAAATACATCTAGATAGAGTGAAATAAATGTCTACATTTAGTAAAGTGCCTATAACGTTTAATTTTTCTTTGGCTCATCGTCTAGTTCATAAAAAAATAGTTTATAAGTTATTTTACAGAAATCGATTTGGTCCATTAGTTTTTGAGATATTGCATATTCTTCTTTAGCCCCCTTTTTGCCAAAACGATATCAAGGAGTCCACAAACAGCAGGTTTGGCAATAGTGTAGAATTCTTTGCTGCAGTAAAAAAAACTCAAAAAACCGGTGTTCAGCAAGGCGTACTTTCTTCACATTATATACCATCTGAAAAAACCGTTGTGAAGAAAGAATCTAACTCTGTGGAATATCGGGAGAGGAATTCAACAAGGTGAACACCGTCCTTTTTTTAAAGCCATCGACGGTTCTTGACTCTTAAACCATTCAGGGCATGCACCGTTCCAAATTCCTCGCTTTACTGCGTTTTTGACTTGTGTCATATAGGTATGTGTCACGCAATGTGTCACTCCAGTCGACCGAATGTGGGACAATTCTGACGCTATTCTCCATACATGTTTGAACTGCTTTAAGGACGTATTTCACGTATCATTCTTCTACACGACCACAATGAAGCATTACGAGATTTGTCGCATCGAAGACTTCTAATTTGGACAGCAAGGCTTCGTTAACAAATCTTTTAACACGCTTATCCAGAGCATTTGCTAAATCTCTTGCGAATCGTTCACGGACTTACTCGATTTCCTGCTTTCTTCGTACATTCCATTTGAAGCGACCTTCTCCCACATTAATGCCATCGTCCTTTGAGACAGGCCAACCTTCTAACAATGTAACGCCTTTGTATGTTTCTTCAGGCTCGAGGATGTCTTGTGCTTTCTGTAATCTCGGAAAGCTTCCATATCACTGGTGTCATCAGTTTGGACTTGACCAAATGAGCTTGTCCAGAGCTTGCGCACAAAGCATTAAGTTAACGACGGGTTGCATGATGTCAAGTCAAACGTCAAAATATTGTAAGCAATTGATGCAAAGCATTGATTGGCGTAGAAAACTGGTCTCTGTAAGTTCTGCTGCAAACTCACTTACTTAATATTACTGCAAACTCAGTTACCATCGGCTGCAACTCCATAAAGATGTGACAGCATGCCTTCAGAAAAGTGTTGCGAAACTCCAGTCAAGATCAGCTTGGCTAGCTCTCTGTACGTGGCTTCCTGAAATTGAGAGTATACCGGAGGCGAAACAACAGGTATAGGGCAAGGAACACCACTTTTATCGTTTGACAAAGCAACTCCATCGCGAACAAAAAATCGAGCAATCATAATCGTATTATGATTGCTTGATTTGTTGTTCGCGATGGAGTTGCTTTGTCCCCAGTAGCCAGAAATGAGACGGTAAATGTGGACAGAAGGGGAATGTTTAACTATGTATTGACACTGTTATCTATTATTTTTACAGTACAAGATATGATTAAAATTGTTCTAATGGACCCCACACCGAAACATGCAAGGAATGAGATTAGGGTTTCAAAATTTTTTCGGCTGCACCAACCTTGATATCCACAATAACTGCACAAAAAATGATTCCGTCGCTGTTGCCTTCTTTTCAGCTTTTTCGTCTTTCTCAAATTCTCCAATTGCTTTCTTATGCGTCAATCCACTAATAATCAAGCACAAATGCTCGATGCATAAATTTTCTTAGTATACCACGATTGAATGTGATCTTGGATAAGAAGCCTGGTAATTTCTTTTCTTACGAAAATGCCGGTAGTAAGTGTACCACAGCTACTCGTATTCAGAAAAGAGCGTCTAGGGGGTAAGTTTTGGAAGAGTTGGTTTTTTTCCACATGAAGTTTGAAGCAACGCAAATATAGCAGGACAGCACAATCAGTTGTTTCATCATAGAACTATTCAAGTAACTCATGGAACGATTCTGTAAGTTGGAAGATGTTCTCTGCCTTCCTCATGGCGGAAAGAGATCTGCGTACTTCGTCATCTCCTACAACTAATTGCTCGAGTGTTCTATGGTGTTTTTTTTTCAACTGCCGAATGAAAAGGGTGCTTTGAATATTCACTACAGGATGAGGTTCAGAAAGTGCCAATTCAGTAGGTTGCAAAGACACCAAATTATCATAGATAGTTGTGATGGTTGTTTCCATCGCATTGTCTGTCTCGGAATTCTTTTATCGTTTTCTCTGGCCGCTGTAATGTCAGCTGGATTTCGATGTCATGTAAAAGGGTGGTGCTATCCTTGTTCTTTTTTATCTTATCATAGCTCTTTCTCGGTGCAGACACTTCACGTGCTGATTGGGGAACAACTGTACACAGTTTGGTATTTGGCATATAGTGCCACCGTTTCTTGTGACGGAAGATACCAGAGGCAATAACTTAGAGCGAGTTTTGTTTAAAATTTTGAAGCCTAAAAATAATCTACAGGACTACCTATCTTAAACATTATTACAATATAAGTGTGATCAAACGCGCAATTTGATTGGCTGATGCGCATACCCAGGCAGTAATGCACGCTTTTAGCGTAAGACAACCCAAATTGCGTTACGTTGTAAAAGAATTAAAAGAACTTGTCTTGTGTGGTTACGGTGTAAAACACGGCTACGCCTCCTGTTTTACAAGTTTCTCAATTTCCTCAGTGTCGTTTTTACCAAAGATTCGAATAGACAGCCAACCATTGTTAGCGCCTTTATTCATAGTTTATAATGTCCAATTAAGCTACCATGTGAAAACTAGCACGAAAAACGATAATCATAAGCAATGAGTTTTTATCTCAAATGGAAATCAGAATGCGAAAAAATTATTATAACGTGAATACAATAATTGGCGCGAGAACAGCGAGTGACACATAATTGGCAATAACAATGTCGAGCGGCGCCCATAGGTTAAATAAAAACGTTAACAGCAAAATTGAACTATTGCTCAACTTATACCAACATGTTACAGAAAAGATACTTCATTCAGTTTTAGAACTCATTTACGCTTTAGACTTCTTCACATCCCGAAAGCCCTGCTCAGGGAATAAAATATCTATGCCGGCGATGGCATTGCATCGGTACGCCGCTGCGACAACAAGTATCGCAACTCCACGCCAAAGAACTTCCGCGTAGGCTACAAGGATTGTATCCTGGATTGGCGCTTATCAAGCAGTGAAGCAACCAAGTTATGTAATAAAAATCTACGATGGCGGCCTCAATGGGTTAAGAGGCTCAACTTTGAAGGTAAGTTTAATGCATATATATATATATATATATATGCATGTATATACATATACATATACATACACATGCACATGCACATGCACATGCACATGCACATACACATACACATACACATATACAT
>JAOBAZ010060336.1:0-12218 GCA_026546875.1 Pteroeides caledonicum | reverse complement strand
AATTGGAACATAACATGTGGAATTTTTGTAAGGGTTTAATGAACTGTTACTCATTCTTTTAATTAAATCCAAGTATATTTTTCGATATCGTCGTTACGGGTAATTTTACCCCCAAATCCCCCCGCTCCGGGTATATAAATGATAAATATATGGAAATTAAGTTTCATATATGAAATGGGTCTTCGAATGTGGGTATTTATGTAATGGGTATTTCATATATAAAAATGCAACAATTCATATAAAATTTTATGTATGTAATAGATATTTTATATGGCCGTATAAAAATGTTCAAATTCCATGTAAAATTTCATATATGTAATGGATATTTCATATACAGTGTATGAGAAAGTTTTAATTCCATATAAAATTTCACATGTGTAATAGGTATTTCATAAAGCTATAAAAATATCCCAATTCATATAAAATTTTATATATGTAATTGTATTTTATATATAAAATTGTTCCAATTTCATATAAAATTTAATATATGTAATGTTTATTTTACATATGAAAATCTCCCATGTCCATATCGAATTTCATATTTGCAATGGGTATTTCATACATGTATATGAAAATGTTTCCATTGCATATAAAATTTCAATATAAATAGTACCTAAGTTACTAGGCCTTGCTAAGACAGCACCATTACGGTATATTTCCATTCAATTGATGTAACTAGATTACTCCTTTTCACTCTCAGGCGATGTTTTGGCACGTTGAAGACACAGTTTTCCAAAACACCAATGGAGCCATTGAAGTCCGTCCAGTTGTCGTTGGAGGAACTACAGTTTCTTTCAATAAGATGTTTGATGGAGAACGCCGTAAAAGGTACGCATGAGTTGAGTATGGAGAACAAATTACAAATAAGGTAAAATAAAGATGTTAACAGTGTTTTGACCAGGATTTTGTTTCTGGGGGTCAAAGGGCCCATCAGTCCAAAAATTAGGGATCATTCAAAAAGCTGGATAGGCCATTTCCATAATCTTAAAACAAAGAAATTTTTCCGACTAGTAACCAAACTCTGATGCAAATTGACAACAACAAAATAGAAACTTTATTACGTATATACTGTAGTAAGTATTGTTAAACAGATAAGCTGCTCATAATTGTCATTGTTTCTGGTAAATAGAAGCAATGACAGTCTTGAAGGAACAAGGTTAGCTAACACACAGATTAGTGCCAGACCTCTTCAGCGAGTTAAGTCCAAGATAGCGGCTCGTTCGCGTTTCTGTAGTGTTTGTGTGGACTTTCGCCTTGTTTATTAGCAATATAATTTGACTTTTGTTACTTTAACAAGTACTCTCTGTCTTTGTAATTATTTGTAATTAATCATTAAGTATTTAAATTTAATTCTTGCGTCATTAACGGCGCATTAAGTTAAGTTTAGATTTAAGGGTTATTTATTTTTTTACCCGTGAATCCCGCAATGACGTGGCCTGGTCAGAATACTGTGTCAAGGTACATCAGGATCAATTAAAAACGAAATTGTTTAGAATAGGGTGAAGTAATGCACGGGGTAAAACACGATGTCACTTATTTTAGAATTTTTTTGGAATGATTTGTGAGAAAATAAGTTTTTTTTATCGCAAAAGTGATTAGGTTTTAAATTCATGAAATATTCCCTTTCATGGAGTTATTAATTTTTTGCAGTGCATGCTATTGTTGCTTTTAGAAATCAAAAATCTTCATGCGAACGAAGATTGGTCCAAAGAAACTATCAACAATGGATGCGTTATTACGATTTTGGTATACATAGTCTATTTATATCAATAAATTGACTGTTTTTAGTTTATTGTCGAAAGTGATTTAATATTTAATATTCAGAGGCCAGCTGTTCAAAGGTAGGTTATCTTAACCCTGGGTTAGTGAAAAGTCGGGAAGCAAAATGATTGAAGCCTGCTTTGTTGAAAAGTTGTTGCTTTTAACAGAACTGTTATGAATTGGTTCAAGTGTTCTGATGTGAATTTTAAACTAAAACTGTGGACTCTAACGCACAAAACTAAAACAGTGGGTTAACGTCTAACCTTAGGGTAGCTAACCCACGTTTGAACAACTCATCCCTTACCTAAAAATGACTTGGCCTGCTGTAACGTTTGAAAGTTTTTTTCCAAATCTCGATCTAAGGTTTTGATATTAATGTAGCGTGGTACGGTTTAGTGTGGTGTAATGTAGTATTGTAGTGTATGTAATAGTGGCTATTTACTGTATTTATTTGGAGCGAGGGTGATACGGCTAAGTATTATCCGAGGTGATGATATTTTCTCAGGACGCAGTCCGAGTGGAATACCATCACTGAGGTTATATTTCGGCGTATCACCCCAGCGGGGGGTATATGATATATTATATTATACCGAAAATATTAAAACTTCTCGCACTTGACAACAAAACAGGGAACTGTAACTGCTCCCGCCATTTTACGGTACGGCAGTGGCACCACAGTCTAGCTGCGAGTTTATTGCGTGTGTCGCGCGAGATGGTAATAGTATTATCACCCGGTTGATAATTGGTATTACCCTCCCCAGAGGGTGATGATAGTTATCATCCTCTCTGACGTGCAGTACGCGATTTATCACTCCGTCACGTGGTATAAAAGCTGTTTCTCTATTGCACAATTCAAATTTGAGATAAGATTTATATTGGTTAGGCCAATTATGTAGTAGAAAATAAAGACTGACCGACAAATATTAACATACGTTATTTTTTACAGCCGATCACGTTTGAAACGATAGCTATTGATATACTTCATGTATTAAAGGATGTAATAGGCGACGCAACGTTTGGAGGAGAGAAGGTATAAAATTCTGTTTGTTTTTTGGCTCGTTGTGTCTAACGTTTGCCAACGTGGATGTGTCTAAGTATACCGTATCAATTGATTTCATTAGACCACAGTTTATATTTTATGATACTAAATTACTATGCTTGAGGAATAGTTTTATAAACTGTAATAAATTCGTATGTATTTGAGGGGAACAGGTTTCTTAACCCTTACGAAAACTTCACATGTTGCGTTTCAAATTCACATGTGAATCACATGTGATCCACATGTGATCCACATGTGATTCACATGTGATCTGTAAACCACATGTGATCTACACGTGATTCACATGTGATCACATGAGTTTCACATGTGGTTCACACATGCAATTCATGTGGAATATAACATAACATTACATGTGGAATCTTTGTAAGGGTTTTAATATTATTTAAGAAAATAAGAACATTAATAATGGCATCAACAGCAAGAAGTCTTAAAGGGATCCTCCATTCTAATAACAAGTATCAACTGAATATATCTAAATGAAGTGAAATGATGGTCTATATGCATGATGTAATCATATATGTATGTTTGATGACGTAACTTGGCTGCTTGGCATATTTCTCAGTTGTTTTCGTCCATTAATTGTACCATTTTCATCATTCTAACATTGACTGAGTAATGACTGATCATTGACAAGTGCTATGGTCATACTTTACTAAATATAAGAAATAAATTGGCGGTTATCAACTAGTCAAGTAACCAAGTTACATCGTCAAAAATCAATATGGCGCCCCCCATGGGTTTAAAAGCCCAACTTTGGAAGTAAATTACAAATAAAGGAAACAGTTCAAACAAATTTAATGCATATGGATCTTTATTTTACTCCGTTTGGAACTACTTAGTTGATATTTGTTTTAAGACTGAAGGATCCCTTTAAGAAATTCTCTCAGGTTATTAATGTGTAGCGTTAGAGCAAAACTCGTGTTTTACATTTTCTCTATAGATACAGACAATCTACAGAAAAAATATACCGTTACTGTATGTCACAAATTAATATAAGAACACAAAGAAACGTATATATGTGCCAATGTTTTATCACATACTTCATAACTACAGTATTTACGTCGATTGGCTTAATAATTATTCACGTCGATGGTCACGGATTTTACCGGGCACGAATTTTGCGTTGCACTTGGCGACAAAACCGCACGTTCTTTTTATTATAGGGCGATGAAATCCAAAAGGAAATCAACGAGTTATTCTACAAAATGTTGCAGGTATGTGTGCAGGATTGTCAAACGGGGAGAAGGAAATATAACCGACCTGAATTATTTATATTTGTATTATATATAGAGTGTTTTCACACACGTGACCGCCAGCCATGGTTGCTAAAATAATAGGAGATTTCTCAATAACAAAAGAGCTGAATTTTCAAAGGATCAATTTAGGATCATTGTTGTCATAGCAACAGCTTGTAAAGTGTATTATACAGTAATTTCTTATGGTCAGAACGTAAAGTTTTGGTGTACATTTTGGCAGTTCAAGCTAAAACTTTTATTGGAACTGTATCGAACCACCTCAAGTCCATATGGAAAACAAAAAAGTTAAAGTACTATTTTTGATTTTGTGATTATTGTACTATTTTTTGTTTTCAGGCTGTCATAGAAAGTCTAGATCATCTTGGCTTCCCAGCTGATGAAGAGTTAGATAAAATTTCTGTGTAAGTCGTAGTACAACGTACAACCTCTCCGTTAGATAACAATCTGGTTCCTCCCTGATGATTACTATAGCAAATTGCCCAATGTCCCCCCGATTTTGTAAAGATAACAAGATGATGCATTTCCTTCTCCATTGCCTGTGGAGAAATTAGAGTAAACGTTAAAGAAAATTAAAAAAAAAATACGCTCCCCAAATGTCCGCCGCTTGTCCAGTGGTTTACTGTAACATCAAGAAATTACAAGACCACTCATAATAATGTAACAATATTTCAAATTTAGGTCAAGTCGTCATCATTACGGCAGTTTTGATTCCAAAGAAGATGTCCATTCAATGTCATCAATTAACTCTCCTGCGCGAGTAAGTTTTCCGTTTTTTCTCCTTTCCTTTCTTTCTTCTTCCCTTCCATTCTTCTCTTTCTTTCTTTTCTTCTCCTTTCTTTTTCTCTTCCTCTCTCCTTCCCTTCTGTTCCTTTTTCTCCTTTTCTTTTCTATTTCTTTCTCCTGTCCTTCGTTTTTCTATATTCTCTTTTTTTATTTTTGTCCTTCGTTTTTCTATCTTCTCTTTTTTCCTATTTTCTATTATCTCTTCATTACTCCTTCCTTTTTTCCTTCCCTTCCTTTTTTCTCTTCCATTCTCCTTTCCCTCCTTTCCCCTTTCCCTCCTTTTTCCTTTTCTTTATGCTCTCCCTTTATTATATTATCTTTTTTACTTTCAGGACGAACGCTTACTAATTGTCCTCAGTTGCTGCTCCCATCTTCGCGACAGCATTCTTCCAAAAATTGTTTCAAATTATCAAAGCAACGGTCATGCCGGACTTGAAAATCTTCTACCGGTACGTTTACCAAATTTGGAAGTCTCTTTTTTGCAATCCATTTTATCACACTTCATTCTCGTACACTTTCACTATTCCCTGATGGCCTGCTTGCAGGCGAGCTGGATGTTGAGAGAGGAAGAAATGGCCTGCAGACAAATCCCTCTATTTCCAATTACGACAACTTTTGATGATTTGTATATGTGTTATCCAAACACAAACAACACCCAACAATTAACTTTTTCACCTTTTTTTTCTCGCAGTCTTTCAAGAGCGAAATAATGCAATTAGAAGACCGTATTTTCAGCGCATACATCGAATTAAAAAGTGGGCCGTTGGTCAGTGGTATAAAATTAGGAATGTTTGCTGGTGATTTTAGTTGGGGCCGATGTGGTCAGCCAAAAGGTGCGGTCGCCGTTCGACTTTATTACATAGAGCGTTTTCACATGACGTCACAGCGACCATGTTGGCGTTCCAAAACAATGAAATAGCGGCAATGTTGGTGTCCTAAAGTGACCCTTTGAGAATTACGCTCTTTTGTTATTGAGAAATCTCCTATTGTTTTAGCAACCACGCATGGCTGGCGGTCACGTGTGTGAAAACACTCTATTTATCATTTTTAACAACGGGGGGTTGTCTGGGCAAGGTCTAAAATATGAAACTTGCGTTAACACATTAGTATAGGTAATCATGCGATGGCGAGTACAATTAGGGATTATTAGTACGAGTGATGTTTGAAAATTTTGCCAAAATTGGACGAGCCGCCGAGACGAGTCCAATTTGGCAAAATTTCGAACATGGCGAGTACTATTAGTCCCTAATTGTACGAGCAACGTCGCCTGATTATTTGTTTATTAATAGCATGATAAAGTTGAATTTGCCATCTCCTCTCCTAGTTAATTTTGAGCCAAAGCCCACTCTTGCCAAACTTTGATCCAATATTTCGTACTTTTTTCAGTATTTTAACACCTTACTTTTTAGTTCTTCTAGGGTTGTGTCATTTGAATTTAAATACCTTTCCGCCATTTTGTTCATTTTGAAAAAATGATTAATTGTACTGTAGTGAAATAAGTGTACTCCTCTCAACCACTCAGCATCCAGTAATTTATCATGTTAATTATAAACAGCGTTAACTCTTACCATAGTTACTGGAGCAAATGGTTTGGAAACTCGATTAAAATTCAATAGAACTCATTATTTATATTGGGTAATGTTTATGCAAGTTTGGGGTCCTTCCTCGTCACATGTCTATTGTATTTTGTGGTGAATGACCAATAAGAGTGCTTAAAAGTTTTATTGTTCAATCTTACGAGTGAATGATTCAGTCAAATTATTCCTATTGGTTGTTTGGCCAAGAAAACGATGTGCACGTGATGCGGAAGGACCCTAAACTTGCATAAACCTGGACAATAACATAGATAATGAGTTCCATTGAATTTTGATAAAGCTTCCAAACCATGTTCTCTAACAACTATGCTCTTACCACCGTTTATGTCGGTTGAGATAATAATTACGTCATATGATATTTAGTTGTGGTAACGAATTGGAATCTGCTTGTAAAAAATGGATACCATGGTAACTGGTAAACTAAGAAAGGAAATTATGAGATGATTATAATACAATTTCTTCTCTTCTTAGTTTACAATTTACTTTTTTTACAACCATATTTTTATTATTATTTCTATTATTATTGGAATATGCTTGTAAAAAATGGATACCATGGTAACTTGTAAACAAAGAAAGGAAATTATGAGTTGATTATAATACATATATGTTATTTACCGGCTGGGAGGTCTGGGGAAATATTTTTCTATCCGGACTGACCTAAACGGTAAATAACGTTTTTATTTTTTTCGCGCGGGCAAGGAGGTTCCTGTGAAAAAAGGAATGTTCAGTTTTATCATTGAATTGTCTTGTCGAGCGAAACAATCAAAAACCGGATAACTATCCGTCGTTCAAAAACATTGCTGATAAAAACTTGTCAATAAAACCTGGAATAAAACTTCAAAAAGTTAAGCAAAACGAGTAATTTTAAATTTTCAGTAGGATTCCGGACCGTGTTCAAAATATCGTAAAATTCCGCCCGCTGCTGCAACCAATCAGATTGCAAGAATTTACTTAGTCTATTGAATTTCTGTTAGATGTCAATTTTAATTATCCCATAATTCTCCTCTCTTTTTACCATTTACCATGGTATCTTTCATGGTATCATTTTTCGCCAGCATATTTAAATAATTATATCGTTATTTTTGTTCTAAGTGCAATTTTTTATGATTTTTTTCTAGATATCCGTGACTACGTAAAAACTGTAATTCTGGATTTGGTGATAATTCATGCACAGGTGCGGTTTGTTTGTTTATATGTGTGACGTATGCGCTCACGTGTGTGTGGGGGAGGGGGGGGCGGGGCGAGTGTGGGTGCGTTCATCACTGAATTACTTGGAGCATAGTTGATGGAGAACATGGTTTGGAAGCTTAAACAAAATTCAGTGGAACTCATTATCGATGTTATTGTCCAGGTTTATGGAAGTCTAGGGTCCTTCCTCATCACATGACATTGTTTTCTTGGCCAAACAACCAATAGGAATGATTTGACTCAATCATTCACCCGTAAGATTGAACAATAGAAATTTTAAGCACTCTTATTGGTCGTTCACCCGAAAAGACAATAGTCACGTGACGAGGAAGGACCCCAAACTTGCATAAACATAACTCAACATAAATAATGAGATCTATTGAATTTTAATCGAGTTTCCAAACCATGTACTCCAGTAAATATGCTTGGAGAGAGTCTTCTTATTTAAAATTACTTGAAACCAAGTGTCTAATTTAGGACCCGGTGCCGGGGTAAAATGCCGGGGTAAAATGCCGGGGTAAAATGCCGGGGAAACTGGCCAGGATGCCGTAAGCATTCTGACATGCTCAGTACGAAAAGGGGGACAGAATTTTCGGCGAGTTGGACTTCTAGTTGATTATTTATTGTGTTCCGCAGTCTAGCAGGTTTTCGTTATTCTTGTATTCGTCATTTTTGCAAAAAGAATTTGGATATCTTCCAAGAGATTATAGCACTCTCACAGTGTTCTGAAAATGTTTGTACCCGTAAACTAGAAGTGGAAGGCAAGAGAACTGACCGCTGTCCCACCAACACCCAATTATATTTCTGTTTAGTCATGTTATCATCTCGCTTCCCCCAACTTTAAATCCTTGCTCTGTTTGAATTCACTCCACATCATTTTTAGGTGTTTTCTGTTTCATCGCCGTTCGTATCCCGAGTACTTTCAAGACTGACAGAGATTCTAACCGAAGTTATTTATCAATTATTCAAAAACGCCAAGGGAAAGTATACAACCAATGGCATCATTCAGGTTTGAGTTGTTTTCTATTTTCTTTAGGGAACACAATATGAAAAGTTATTATATGCCGTGTGGCTACCGTGCGGGTTCGTACTTTACCGTACGGGCCCGGTGCTCGGATCCGCATGAAAACAAGAAACTAACGAAACAATTTGTGGGTAAAACTAAACGAAATAACAAAAATGGCCGGTCAATTAGGCCGGAGGAACTGACAGACGAAGATGATAATATTGAATGCTACGGAGACACCTGAGAAAGAAAGTGAGCCTCGCAAGCCCGTCAACAATGTCAACAATGTCGTTAGCACTTGCCGTTGTAGTTGAGACATATAATAAACTCCTTATTAACCTCACAAGTTCGATCTGTATACGGTAAATTATTTTGCTTTCGATCCTTTGATAGTACAAACCTCGCTCTTCGGGCTCGGTCTGTACTCAAAAGATCTCAGGCAAAATATTTACTGTGCCGACCGAGCTTGTGAGGTTAATAAGTAGTCATTCACAACTTCCAAAATTTCATTACTAGGCTCACCTTGAACTTGAAGCTCTTCGGGAAGCCCTAGGTAATTGGCTTACAGACACGTCGAGGTACGTTTTAAAGCTTGTCATTTTAAACCAACACCACTACCAAAATTATATAGATTGTTTTCTAAAATTTATAGATCATTCCTGGAAAACTGTTTTCGCTGCATACCAGCTCTTAGTAAAGATGAGCACCAAATGTAAGAGATTTTACTATAATTTAAATAGTCCACCGTTTTAGTGCAACCTTGCCAAAAATGTTTTTGTCTGAATCAAAAAAGACAGACAACTCTTAAGGCTGGCTCACACGATACGATTTGTCGTATACGATTGTCATTTTGGTGGATGTAATCAAGTGGTATAAACGTATAGCTTGCATACCACATACGCGGGAAAGTAATGATCGGTAAGACAACGTGACTACGCCACTCGATTACCGGTACATCCACCTAAATGAAAATCGCATACGACAGATCGTATCGTGTAAACCGGCTTAAGAAACTTATTTTACCCATTTTTCATCGGTGTTTTATTGAGATAATAGATTGCTCTGAAGTAGTCTGACTGGCTTTACATCACAAACTGCATATTGAGTTCCCACAAATTTGGTAGTATATTTCTTTCTGCTTAGTATATTAATAAAGTGCCTCGACAGGAAAAATGATATTCTCTCAATTGAAACTCTCAAAACTATATAGGAACTTGCTTTACAGTTTGTTTGCCTCCATGCTTTAGTCTCAAGTTATGTTTTTGTAATACGCAAATTTACTGCTCGATTTGTGGGGTCATAGCCTGAACGCCCAGCATTTTCGCTAAATCTTCATAACTTTGCCGTAATGGGACGAAATCTCTTTAAAGATGCGGTGTGTGTTTATGGTTCATATGCTTTTGCGCATGGGGATTTTCGCCTGATCTCCCTCGATGGAGCCATAAGATATTCAAAAATTACGGCTAACCTGGCGTTTGGCGTTCATGTTTTGGCATGCCCAAAACTCCAAGTTTCCCTATCGCAAAAACGCGCATAACTCGAGAACAACCTGAACAGAAAATAGGAGAAAATATTTCACTCCGGAATGTGACAGTGTGACACGGGCTCAAATATACGGAGAATAAGTTTACTTGCTTGTTTTTTCTGTTCTCAGACAAAATGTTTTGGTCGGAGATGAGTTTAACCTTTTCTGGCCCGTAGTTCTACCTTAGCCAAGTAAAATCGTCTGGCGTAGAATAATAAAGGTCAACTACGGTCCGGAAAGGGTTAATGATGTAGTTCTTAGAAGTGAACTGGTTATAACGAGATGTACATCTGTAATTTCTCTTCAATTATTTTTTTAGGCAAGTAAAGACTCTTTTAGACGCATTCAAAGCCAAAACGCAATTTCAACTTCTTTGCTTCCAGGAAAGCGTGAGCCTGCAGGCGTAACAGATTAGTACACAGCAGATCTACGCAAAATTTCTACCTGCTATTTTGTAAAGTTTCAAAGTCTCCCTATCGATTTTTAGATCATCAACTACTAGTATTTGATAGTGTTTGATGATCAAAGTCTAGTGTTTGATTATCAAAAAATAGTCTTTGATGATCAAACACACTTAGTCTAGTGTTTTGTCATCAACCACTAGTGTTTGATAGTGTTTGATGATCAAAAAGTAGTGTTTGATCATCAAATAATAGTCTTTGATGATCAAAAACACTAGTGTTTGATCAACAACCACTATTGTTTGATAGTGTTTGGTGATCAAACGCTAGTGTTTGATCATCAAAAAATAGTCTTTGATCACCACTAGATCATCAACCACTAGTGTTTGATAGTGTTTAATAATCACTAGTGTTTGATTATTAACCGCCAATGTTTGATGTAATATGTGAACAACTATACAGAGCGAGTGTTTCACCGGGATATTCAAACACAAGAAAACAATGTATGAAAATTAAGTATTAATTTTTTTGGGTGGGACGCGAGCTCGAGTTCTTCATATAGCACCCCAACACACCCTTTTGATAATTACGTCATTTGGCCTGGGAGCCTCGCTCCCATGAAACGTTAGCCAATCGCTTTGGGTTTTTTACTCAGGAGGCTCCCAGGCCAAAAACCATCCATGACGTAATTATCGAAAGGGTGTATTGAATACAATAGTAATTAGCTATAATTAAATTACACTTTAAAACTTTGCATGTGTAATTAAGATATTATATGAACAACGTTTTTCATCTGATATTCAAACCACCCGTATTGAGTTTGCATGATTCATGATCAAACAACAGTGTTCGATCATTTAAGGCTAGTGTTTAATGATCGAACACTAGTCTCAAAACACTAGTGTTAGTAGTCACGATTTAGAAAAATTACTTTAGTTAACTGCTAAGGAAACATTGAAAAACTATTTTGACTTTCAAAAGCTTTTCATCTTTGAAAAGAAAATAACCCGTTTTACGCACACCGAGTGTAGTTTTTATACTTAGAATTCAAAATTATTTGACATAATTTCCATAAAAAGTTAAAAATATTTCGAGAATTGGCTTTATAGGCTTTTTTAAATAGTATGACACGATTTTTACCACAATTGTTATTTCAATACTCGTAGTTGAGTTTACCGATCGGGCGGGTGGGCCCATTCATCTTCGGAGGTAAACGCAGCGTGCGGGTCTAAATTCTTTTGGAAGGGCAAACAAAAATGTGTACGAATTTGGGTTATAAAATCGGGCGCGTCGGAAGCTTTGAAAAGGGTCATTAATGAAAATCGTGAAGAAAACTTGTTTACAATGGGGATGACATTCAATGTTCAGTTAACCGTACTGTTCTAATTTTTGAAAAAGAACGTTGAATTTAGCAATTGCAGTTTTTCAAGAATATATTGCGCATAAATGTGGGCGTACATAAATATATTTCGCACCGGCATAACACTACAGTCTAGACTGCGTCTCGACATAAACTGAGTTTTCGCATTGCCAACAAATAAAGCTTCCCACTTCAAAATTTTTAATGTAATAGTTCAAATACGAGACAGAGGACTTTACCGGGATTTCAAAGTCCGAGTGCCTATTGAAAAGGCGAGCCGAAG
>JAOBAZ010060114.1:0-12223 GCA_026546875.1 Pteroeides caledonicum | reverse complement strand
GGGTAATTGGCACTAAATTTGGCAAATTAGCAGTAAATTAAGACCATTATTATGCACTAAATTAAGACCAACAAAACAATATCAAAGCTTTCATTACAAACACACCTTTGTCAAAAATCTTGCATATTTGATAGAATAAAAAGATGCGAAATCTTTGTCTTTGCTTTCACTAATTGACATTTCATAAATTGCACAAGCACTTGTAATTTGTTTACATCTTCTTTCTAGGTTAGCTCTTCGAAGTTTAACATATACAAGGTTTGGAACAACAGTGTCCAAATTGGCCAGAATTTCTCTAGATTTCTCAACATTCCCTATACAAAATTGAATATTAAAAATCAATTTTGCCAATTTTGCTTGCTGAAACACCTTGTTCCACCTGCAGCCCAACAAGTACTAGTCTAGTGGTAATAACTGGTTAAGGTAGAAAATGATGCCAAATGAATTGCATTCAGCACTCATACAAAGAGCAAAATAATAACTACCACTCAAAACGAGTAGCTAATCAAAGAAAGTGAAAAACCAGTCACTAGCTAAAGGTGGTTGCCCTTTAATCTATTGACAGTGGGAAGTCTCCCTTGAGGAGTATCTGGCATTAGACACATTAAAATCTGTTAGGTAGCCAGCATCACTGTGAATGGGTTAAACTTACAAAAATATAATGACTGGTTCATATTGAATTAATTAGACAATCTGTAAATATTTTTTGCTTACCATGCTTTTCTTCAAAAGCAGCCCATGCTAGGTGGATGTGAGGTTTGGATGGCAAATGGACATTACATGCTCTTTCATATACATGCTGACATCCCTCAAGACAATCATGAACCTCCATATATGATGCAAACCTCAGCCAAAAGTCTTCATACAAAGCACAAGCAATGATACATCTTTCAAAAAGAATCACAACCCTACGATGATTACCAGTTGTTATTTCAAAGTCAAGATACTCTCGCCAGTTCTTCAACTGAACTCTTTCTAATGGTTTAACATGAAAGTATGGTCGTTTGATGGCATCTTCAAAAGCCCATCTCTTGTTGACTTCAGCCTCATTGGCAGTGTACAACACCTTACGAAGAGCTATGACTTTTGCTCGTACTGCATTTACTTCTGGGTCTTCAGGCTACAAAGAACAGGACATTAAAAAACTATTAAGTCTAAATATTTTTACTGTTTTTCCCCCTACTATACAGTGTTTTACACAACTACGCCCATAAATCTCTAATTTTTTACCTCTGCTGTTTTCTTGCTATCTGCTTCTCCTTCCATCAAACTTATTTCTGTTGTGTCATTGTCTGCAACAAAATTAAAGCATACATTTCAGGTATTATAATTTTGGTTATTTGTTTAACACAAAAATATTTTAAAGACTTTAAATGTTACAGGATGAATTGGTTATCACAGAGCCACAAAGGCAGGATGATACTGATATTAACCACATTCAGTCTTTACTGTTGGCAACTGGGAACGAGTAGAAATTTACTGAAAATGAAACAACTACTAGCTAAAAGCTGCCGTACCAATATAAACTAACAAGTTAAAGGTTATGAAATCTGGCTGCAGTATCAAACTCCAAAAGATTTACAACAGTTTAACCAGAAATCAAAGCTTTCTATTTATAAACAGATTGATAATCTGCCATAACAAATGACAACAATAATGCAAAAGATAAAAATATTTTCCAAGTTCAATCTGGTGACATCCTGACTAGCAATGCATGCCAAAAATAAAGCTAAAAAAGTAAGGAAAAAAACTTTAATACCTTTCACAACATGATTATAATGTTTTACCTGATGGGGGGGCAATATCAGGTTCACTTTCAAATGAGAAACCAGGTGGAGCAGCACCAGTTTCTGCTTTCAATTTGAGCAGTTCTTCAGGACTTAGTACTTCATCCAAAGGATTTGAATTGATATGTTCTTGTAACCTAAACAACCACAACAACAACAACAACAGTTAGTTTTTATAACAACATGATTTACAGATTGTTTTGTAGAAATATTCATTAAGATTTTCAAAGGAATAGATGAAACAGCATCAACAATACCTACGACACCCTCATATAACATGTTCACTGCTGTTACAAATGAACATTCATCAGTTTCTGACAACAGCTTAGGTGAAAGCCAAACAATTTTGCAGTGCTAGCCACTGTTGTCATTTGCCAGCCAGGAACCAAATTCTAATAGGAATTATAACAGCTACTGAAATTAAATTGAACCGTTCATATAAATTGCATGCCAAAAATAAAAAACAGGATTGTGTTCATAGAACATATAGAAGTATCATACACTTACTTGGACCAGTGTTTTGTGTAGTTAAGTGTAGGTACAGTTAGGACACGATCATACAGGGCTGTGACTCTTTGTAGTTGTCTTTGAGACTTTTCCCATTCAATATAGGCTTCCCACAACTTATCTGAGCGAAACTCCTCACCAGCTGCTGAGATAGCTCTTTCAAACAAGCTGAATACACAAATATTGGAAATAAAATGAATATAAACATGGACTCCCTTGTACTGGCAAACAATTTAAGTATTTTAAGCTGTTTTTTGTAACCTAATGTAAGTCAAATTTGAATAACTGACAAAGAAGGACACAGTTTAGTACTCT
Source organism: Pteroeides caledonicum (assembly GCA_026546875.1). Classification (NCBI taxonomy): domain Eukaryota; kingdom Metazoa; phylum Cnidaria; class Anthozoa; order Scleralcyonacea; family Pennatulidae; genus Pteroeides; species Pteroeides caledonicum. The sequence continues at coordinate 9,614 of JAOBAZ010060114.1, read as the reverse complement.
GTTCATTGGGAATAAAAGCTAAAAAAACATAAAATACCTTCGCATTGCAGTGGCACTGTCTGGTTGTCCTTTAGTTGAATGGGACGTAAAATTAAGATAATGTACCCAAAGATCAACACTTAATGGAATTGCTTCTACACCTCTTTCAAACACCTAAAACAATTTGCAGTTTTCTACATTAACACAGACAGTAAACCTGAACGTTATGATTAGTTCTTTAAAAATATGGATTTGTTAAATGTTTACAGTTTTACTTGTAAAACACCCCAACATTTTAGCTTAAAATGTGTTCATAATTACACTGAGAATGAGTACTATATATGTATTTGTTATTTATAAAACTTGGAGGTGTGAAAAACAGCCTGAGAACCAGGGGAAAATAAACACCTTCCTAATGGCCAACCTAAAATGACTTTTCTCTGTCTAAACTCCAAGCCACATGTGCAACTTATTTCTTGTGCAGACAAAACAATGAAATTTGACCCATTGTGTTGCCTGTGGAAGATATAAATTGCATGTATGCCCCAGACTTAATGCCAGATAATTTTACTTGTCAGGGAAGCCTCCTGGGATCGATATGTTAATTATTACATCAAATATGTCGCAACCTTTTTCATATTCCTGCAGGAAAAGAAAGCCACCACAAAAATACAGTAATTTAAAGATTGCAATTTCTGTTGGCAACAGGGAACGAGCAGAAACCCATGGAAAAGGTGTAACTACTAGCAAGGTTGCCTTGAATATTCGAACCTATTCCTGGCAATGCCAGACTCAAGATGATCTGAAAACACAGAAAAGGACTGGCACTAGTTGTCAAATAGAAATCCGGTTCTTGATTAAAACAACTAAATGTCTCTTGAAATATACTTTACTTTGTCCCGTAATTTATGACAGACTTATAATTTTGTTTATCTTACCTTATTACTAAGTTTTAAAGATATAAGTGATTAAAAACAGAAAAATGGTTTCTATCCTTTTGCTAGTTACAGGCCTTTTGTTTACAGTCAGACCAGCTAGGTTATTTCACACTAAATCAGGGATAAATTTACGAGGGGAGACACATGGACCAGTAAATCTATCCTTGATCTGCAATGCTATTTTGGCATATTTACAGTCGAGAATATTTAACCCTTTATTACATAATCTCAACTTTAATCACCAGACAACTTTAGAATCTCTGAGCATAAACTCTATCAACCACAGTATAAGTTTTTAGAGAAATACCAGAGGTTCCAACCAGAAGTACTCTGGTTGGAATCTCTGAAGTTTTTGTCTTGAGATTGATCGAGTAAACTGTGTGCTCTGGCCAATAAGCATGCCGAACTGTCTATTTTTACTCAGCACAGGGGAAATCTCTATGAAATAAAGGGTTAAAAGGTTCAGTTTAGCTGTCACTACAAGCTTAGAAACAAAATACAGAGAAGCGGTAGAGGACAGACCTCTGCTGCTTGTCCTGTGTCACCATTCTTTTTCTCCATGTCAGCAAACTTCTTCCAATAACCATAGCAAAATGGATATCTTTTTAGAAAAGCATCAAAGGCTTGTCTTGCTGAAGCCAGTTTGTTCTAAGAAAGGAAAAAATCAATTAGAAACTGCCAAACTTACATGTCGTCCAGGAATTCACCGTAAATGAAAAAAATTTCCAACCAAATACACATAACCCACTCTTATTGTTTTCCTGGCAAAATAACATCCCAGAGAAGTCGACACGCTTTTGCACTTGATATTTCGGCAGTGCCCTAATAAAGTATAGCAGATTATTCATCTAAGTGTATTGCCTAAATATACTTCTCTAAAATTTACAATAAAGTCTTCTTGAAGTCATCTATCACAGTCACATGGCACAAAAAATAGTTGGGTTTTTTTTTTAAAAAAACAGTAATATATCATTATAAATGGCTACCTCTTGTTCAACAAATTGCAATAGATAGGTCCAGCTTGTAAAATCCTGGGGATTCTCTTTTATAGCATTCCAGTACTTTAACTCCTGTTCGTTTATAGCATTTTCAACTTCGTCTTGACTTTGAGATTCAGCACTTGCAGTAGCATTGTCGGCAATCTCTTTCGCGGTACTTTCCTCGTGTTCATTGTCGCCATTTGCCAAGCTTACTTGACTGGTCTCAACTGTTTTGTCTTCCTGAGCGTTTTCAATGGTAACTCCAACATCAGCGCCTTCGTTTGGCAAAGACGTGTTCGTTGTTTCAGTGGACATTTCTTCGACAGGTGGCAGCACCACATTTTCATCGGAAACGATTTCGGTATCTTTTATAAAAAAGAAAAGAAACCGATAAAGCTATTTGAGCAAGGAACCTCTTAACTTTTACCTAGAATACTATAAAAACAATCATAGATTTTATAACAAGCTTTGCTATTACATACGTTCAGGATTGGAAGGATTTATTTCACTAGCCTCACCAAAATTTTCCACAGCTTCTTCCATGATATCACTTACGTCTGCAAGCAAATGTAACAAAGATGATGGGGGATATAACGTGAACTGAAATTATAGTGGGTACAAAAGGCTTTGTTAACTTTTGTTCATTGTTACCCAAAGATGCCCCTAAAGCGTTTACAATCTCTATGTTTACAATCATATTCCGAAACTTATTGGGATGATTAGGATTTAGTCTTCTCTCGGACGCCTCACAGCTTATAATTGGGATATCCCCAGGTATCTAGAGTTCACTGGGTATCCCATCCACGAAGGCCCTATTGTCACGACCTGCCAGTGACAATCTCAATGGTCTTATGTTTGTTTGTCTTGATAAATGATGGATTACATAGTCACTAGTAGGATAGTTCAATATTTTTTACGAAGGAAGGTTGTCTTTGGTGCTTGTATATTGCTATAAGCACCATTTATCATGTATACGGATAGAACTCATGGCTGGCGATTTCTGTTAGATTTAATCTATTCTTGGGTTTACTCTTGGGTCGCAGTAATTCCTCGACCAATTCGTAGATTTCTTGTAACATGCGTTCTCCTTCTTTTAATATACGCTCTCACCGGGCCAGTAACTTCGCTTTATAAATACATTATTGATTTTTATATCCCTAGTCTTGCAGTTCCAGTAAAACGGGATTTGTCTAAACTTCCTGTTATAGAGAAACAACTGACGTTTATAAACAGAATTGTTGAACCTGTACCAAGAAATGATGGTACATTTTTGTTGATTTTGATATCCTCGAGTGCAACAGGAGAAATTCATGTCCGAAAAAGAATGGCTATTAGGAAAACCTGGGGTAAAATTTCAGCAGATGCAAGTTTATGCAGAATGGCATTTTTCCTTGGTTTAACTTACATCCAATCTGTGGACTCTCAGCGGGTGAATGAAGCTCAAAAATATGGAGATATGCTTATTGCTGACTTCCCTGATACATACAGAAATATTACAAAGAAACTAATGATGGCTTTCAAATGGGCTTCAGAGCAACGGTATATGTATTTGTTGAAAACGGACGATGATGTGTATATTAATGTACCTTCATTAATTGATTATATAAAAGGTTTGTCAATATCACCATTGTATGCTGGTGTTTTATACAGAGGAAATGTAAATAGAGATCCCCACCATCGACATTACATTAGCCCTGAAGACCTAAGTGAAAACCGTTACCCCTGGTATCCTAAGGGTGCATTGTATATCCTATCTGGTGATCTTGTTAAACAAATGATTACATTATCGACTAAAGTAAAACAGATCACAGCTGATGATGCATATGTTGGGATTATGGCATCATATCTTGGTGTTCAACCAATAACGTTACCTAGCTTTATTCAATCATCATTCATGCCTGGGTTTTTAGAGTACTTTGACCAGTGCACTTATTCAAACATCTTTGGAATTGGCGATAATTTGTCCCCAAGTGAGATCTATTTTGTACATCAGCAAGTCTTGTTAGCAAAAGATTCATCCAAATGGATGTGTGTTCATGTTAACAATCCATTTTTGATTGCAATGGTGACCACAGTGGTACTAGTAATGTTATGGGTTATTCTAATAAGAACTACCTCAACACATACATGAATAATAAAGAGTAAAGATAACAGAGTTGTCAAAAAGGTTTAGGTGCTGCATAGGCAGTATTAAATACAAGATCAAAAACCAAAAAGATGGTAGACTGCCAAATGTGTGTAAAGTTTAGCTGGTGTTTTGAGGGAAGGCACTTCAACAGGCAAACTTGCTCTGATGAACAACATTCACTCGAAATGTCAGCCAAACTTTACACACGTTTAGCAGTCTACCACCTTTTCAGTTTTTTATTTTATAATGGAGCTTGTAAAGCTAAGCTGTGAGGATTTGTCTGTCAAAATCAAGATTTATAATTTTAATGTATTTCTACATATTACTAAAAAGTTTTTAAATATATTATTTTATTGAATTTGTAGGAAATAAGATCTAACATAATGAATAAAAAGTGATGAGATTCTCTGACCAAATATATTTTTATTAACAAGCTTTCAGTTGCCAGACTGCAGCCTTCAATTGGCAACAAATAACGATAGAAAGAGTATGAATAAATTCCAGCATGTGAGTTGAAATATGGTATGTTACAGGAATACAATATGATTAGTAATTAAGCTAGAATTTAATAAGGGCAAAGGCCCTGGTAATGGTTTGGAAATATTATCAGCATCCTTAGTATCTGTCATGTGCCAAGACTCTAGTATCTTCCTTCTCAGAGAACGTCTCATCTTTTTTTATTCATTATGTTTAATCTTGGCCATACATCGTTTCAAACATCTACCATGGTAAACAGTTTAAAATAGTTACAGTTACAAGTTAATGCAGTTCGTTTTGTACTGTTATAATTTTTTTTTGAAACAATAGTAACTAAACAAAAATAGATAGCAAGAGACAATAGACATGTGGATAACTGCTATGGAAAGTTGGAAACAATACATAGATAGATGCAGAGCAGATGATGTCAAAGTTAAAAAAAATAACTCATATAATTAAGCAAAGTATAAAGTATAAATAACAAGTATAAAACAATGGAAGCCCAGCTTTTCCAGTGATCAATATAATTATATTTAATTATGGTAATTATTGTTTTCAGAGGAAGTCTAATTACAAAAAATATTTTAAAAGAGGAATTAAAACCTTGATAAGCCTCTTACCACTGGAGCAGTCAAAAATGTCCAAAAAATACTAAAAGTTAAAGGGATCCTCCACTCTAAAAACAAATACCAACTAAATACGTCTAAATGGCATGAAATAAACCTCTATGTGGATAAAATTTCTCTTAGCTGTATCTTTCATTTGTAATTTACTTTCAAAGTTGAGCCTCTGAATCCATGGAGGCCGCCTTCTTTCTCAGTTGTTTTTGTCCATTAATTGAATCATTTTCATCATTCCAAGATTCACTGAGTAATGAGTAATGACTGATCAATGACAAGTGTTATGGTCATAACTGAATCATTTTCTTCATTCCAAGATTCAATGAGTAATGACTGATCAATGACAAGTGCTATGGTCATACCGGTACTTCACTAATTATAAAAAATAAATTGGTGATTATCAACTAGTCAAGCAACCAAGTTGTCATCAAAAATCAAGATGGCAGCCCCCTTGGGTGCAGAGGCTCAACTCTGAAAGACAATTACAAATGAGGGATACAGTTAAGAGAAATTTAATGCACATAGATGTTTATTTCACACCATTTAGATGTATTTAATTGATATTTGATTTTAAAGTGGAGGATCCCTTTAATTAAGGGTAATAGGAGCTATACCAGCAGGAGGTATTGGTAATGAAAACCTGTCAATTTACCGGTTAGTGGCAAGTTGTGGTTGGCACCCTTGTGAATGGGCTGATTAGGTAGAAGTGTAATACCATAAAAAGTTTGACAAAAAACCATGACCAGCCGACAATTTCACAAAGAAAAGAGTTATCATGAATACTCTATACTTTCTTCGGTTTTTGTTTTATTCTATAAAAAGTTTGACTCAGCACATCTGCCAATTGCTCCTTTTTAACTCTTTACTTGTCAAGTGAAGAGCTTCAGGAGGGAGTTAACCAACACCCAGAATTGGCCACATTAATATTGTGCTTTATCTATTACTGGTACCGGTATTTTATTTGTCAGTTTTGAAGGGACTAAAGTTGAAAATAGGGTTGTAAGATCCTCTGCTACAGTGGAGGATAAGCTGAGCTTTTTCTCCACTTTACCATTTCGCTACTAGGGGGAAAAATGGTAGTGGGTTTAGAAGTGACATTCACATTTAACTTTAAAATACTATACCTGAATCTTATTGGTAGAATTTAAATTTTTTGGATTTGGATTTAACAGGTAGGATTGTTTTAAAAGTATTTTGTGCTATAAATTTTTACCAGCCAAATGTGTAATTTTATGGTGATTTCTAAATGTACCATTGCCAAAAATAACCACTTATCTACTTTACCTCAGAGGTAAAGTGCTCATCTGGTAGGTGGTAGAGACTTCCAAGATGCATCAGGATGGCAAAAAGTGGTCACTTTTTGCCATCACTTGTATTTCACAACATCTAATGTCATTAGAGTAACTCTATTTGTAGATTTTTGTTTTAGTGCTTCGCATTTGAGTTATTCCAGTTTGTTTACCGGTAATATGTAAATTACCTTAAATTACGTCACATGTGCATAATGATTTACAACATAAAGTTAGATATTTTTGCTTTTACCTGTGGAAATTACTAGAAATTTGTCATTATGGTTTCAAAAGCAAAGGTTAATACGCTCATGTTCTCAGAAGAGTTTACATTTAACTATAATTGAGATAAAACGCTTTGTGAGATAAAACGCTTTGTGAGATAAAACGCTTTGTGTGATAAATCATTAATTATGCACATGTGACGTAATTTAAGGTAATTTACATATTAAACAAACTGGAATAACTCCAAGACGAAGCACTGAAACAAAAATCTACAAATAGAGTTACTCTACGGTTTTTGAAGTTCTTTCCAATGGGAGAGTAACGATTTTAGGGTTACGGGCAACTTAAAATTAAAATACTCATTCATTTGAAATGCTATATACACTCAAAAGCGTGTTTTATCAACATATCCAAACACCTTGAAATTTTCCTAAAAACCTTGCCTTTACCTCGGTTTTCAGCAAACTTTTCAGTGTATGGATTTTCTGATGAAACATGCTTTCTCTCTCTCATGTGTATTATGTTGAACCTTTGCTTGGATCAAGTGTTTTGTTACATCCAGTCCCTGTGTGTGGCATTTGGGTCTTTAATTATGAACTTAACAAGTGATTCAAAAACAAGCTAGTTTCAATTTCAAATACATGTTTTTGGTTGAATGTTTAAATGGGTAAATTGTGACCCTCCCTCCTAAAGTCTTCTGTATTGTGAAAATGAGCTTCAATACTCAACTACAAAACGAATTGTTTTAACCAAGTATTTATTATTTATTAAATGCAAGGCTGTATGGAACATGCAGAGCTAATAATAAACATTTCCAATAAACTATTGGACAAACAATTCCTATAAATTAATTGATAAACTATTCTAATAAACTATTTGAACACTCATCAGTTTAGGAGAAGCAAGATGTCATTTTTGGGCCCACTTACACATACAGCAGCCTGTCAAATAAATTGAAAGTATTTTAGTTCTCCAGGTGTTAATTATTCTTTAAATATTTCACTGCAGTGACAAAAAAATCTGTGTCAACCGCAACATATTATTTACAAACACAATATGTACATAATTTTTTTCGCTATCTATCAGCAGTTCGTTCAAAGAAATCCTCCAATAATCTTTCAACGGATTCAAACGTCGCATTTGGCTTTAGTGTCTTTTTACTAAACGAAGAAGGATAACTGTCGGAAAGTGGGAATAAATCTAAAATAGGAATCTTTGCGTTACACATCCTCCAATTTGCGTAGGCATTATAAACTGAAAAATGCTAAAAAGAAAAAAATATATTTCTTAGAATTAGATGTTTTCTGTTGAGAAAAAAATGTCGTCGTAAAAAGTTTGAAAGATGCCTGATAACAAAAGCTTGACAATTCTTCTTATCACGCTTAATCTCGTTCAATAATTGTTAATTAGTTTGATAACTCAAGCTCTGGATACGAGTTGGATTAACCTCTTCACTCCCAAATAGAACTTTTGACTTTTGTTATGTTTAGTATTTTAATCTAACGCCAGGCGATTTTTTACGTGTTCTTGGAAGTGTTCCAGGAATTCAGCAGTGAAAGAAGCGTGTGTTTTTTTGTACTTTTACTCATTTTGCACATTTTTGTGGCTAAAGTCAAAACAGGAACTCCAAATATTCCAAGCTGACTTGTTTAGCTGTCAACTATTCCCGTTTTGAAAACTCACTCCTTTAATTAGCTTAATATGCTCAAAGTCGAGATAGCACTTTTTAAGCAATATGATTGGTTACTCTAGCTCGGAATATCCAACACACTATTCCGAGTTTCAGATAAAACAAAATGGCTTCCCAGTTTGTTTCGTTTACAGAAGATGGAATGAATTAATGGGTAAATATATTCTAAATAATGGTTTGAATGGTATATGCTAAAACAATTATTCACCTCAGTGTCGGTGAAAAATTGTTAATTATCCTCACGGTTGCTTGGTTTACTTACCACATTATGACGACTTCCAGGCTTTGACGTCATCGTGCTCCATATTATCTGCGCATGGTCAGAACTATTTCTAGAAATATCGTGTAGTAACTGTGCTATCTGATCAATAAGCACAACATAATTTTTATATGGTAGATAGGCAAGAAAACCGCCATTTAGTATTAAGGCATTCTCCGGGAGCTGCATGGAATACTCAATCAATGTTCGAAAACTTTTAACAACAAGTCTTGTTATGTTGTTTAAACTTAAACTTGTTATATCTTGCTTTGGGTAAAGAAAAGTTGGATTCTCACCTAAAATGGTAAAAAGTGGGGTTTAGCCTGGCCTGTCAAGATCTCCCACAACATAATCCCAGATTGTAGTGATTTAATATAGTATCTGCAAGATCGTCATTGTTCCTCAACTTTGGGTAAACCTGTACTTGGAGAGCGGAAAATAAAGCTCTTATTGGAAACGGTTTGAAAATATTGACGTAAAGAAAGCACTAACGTTTAGTGTCTTGTTATTAACAGGAGGGGATTTTTATATTTTTATTTAGGGGTGGACAAGACTCTGGAAGGGGTGGTATAGTAAATTATGTAACCTCGCAAAAGGGGTAGTCACAAATGAAGGAATGTAAGCGTGCGTTCGATGGGTGCACACGCATGCGCTACGCATACACACACGCACATACACATACACATACACACACACACACGCACATACACATACACACACAGTCATACACATACGCATACACACACATACACGCATGCGCTACACACACACAATTCTAACTTCATTGACAGCCAACTGATACTTACAGTTAATAAAAATCTTCTTGCACAATGGTCTTTTCCTAACCGACTTGTAAATCGTTGAGAATTTATCCCCATAAAACCACAGTGATCCATTTTTCCTGATGGCCCGTTCACGGTAGTTCACTTTCCTTGGTCGATCTACATTAAAATCACTGGCGGATTTAGACGTAAGGCAGAATAAATTACACAGCTGGTTGGTGGAAATTTAAAATTCAAAATACTTTGA
>JAOBAZ010060003.1:0-12225 GCA_026546875.1 Pteroeides caledonicum | reverse complement strand
AGACGTTACTAACGTCTAGATCCGCCGCTGTCGACGTGGATAAAATTACTTATTCACCCATAAATTTCAATTAACTCAATGAAATTCAAAAAGACTCTTTTTCAGTGCACTAGTTTATTAATAATTCATGACCCCAGTCCTGGTCTAATCTGCCCCCAGTCCCCTATGGCAGCAACCACTTATGGCTAACAAACTTGCAAAGATGAGTGAGCAACTTTCAACAAAACGACATTTCAATTTGAGTATCAGGTGGTTAGGTCCCTTATATGGTCATTGCTCCCTGCCCTGATAAAGAAATCAATAAAACAAGTCCTGTACTTAAAGTCATCTGAATTGTCTGGAATGACTTAGCCTGCTAATTTATTTTCTAAGTTAAAATTAATTAATGGAAAGTTGTCATATTATAAATCATATGATCATAATAAATTTCAGGATAATGCTAAAACATATATCTTTGTGGTATTTGACTTTTACGCGAACTGTAATACTATTTATAACTGATAGTATTGATATGGTAAACGTGTATGGTAAAAGGTTGCATCACAATAATTCATGTGAAATGCCAGCAGAATTTGAAGTGATGTAATTTCTGGTGAAATCAATTAGCTATTACGCATTTCTGTGTCAATATTGAAACAATATAACATATCACTTCCAAGAAAAATATTTTTTTGGTCAACCTTAATCGCTTAGAGATTAATCATCATAGAAGTTTTTTCTCTGTAGGTATATAATAAACAAGAAGCATCTGACTTGTTCTACGAATAATGACAAGCTAGGGAAATCCCCAGAAATGCTGCCGTTCTAAGAATTTTAAACGCGGAACTGGAAGTGCCAATTTCAGATAAATTATTTATCGACTACAATACAAACATGCATAGTACGTATACTCGGGAACCCTTGCCATTGACAACAAGGACATATAATTGGTAATTTATGTGCCATGCATTGGGCTGGGTTGTTATGAACATTACAACACGATAATCATCACACCAAAAGTGTTGTTGATGTTTAAAATATTTTACGATGAAATTTAAATCATGAAAATGGTGTTTTTCTTATACTTTGCCGTTGCTGCATTAGGCAAATTTCCTTTCACTTTATTTTGCTAAAATTTTCTTTTAACAGGGTATTCCCATTAATTTCAGATTAATTCCAATTTCAGATAAATTATTTATCGACTACAATACAAACATGCATAGTACGTATACTCGGGAACCCTTGCCATTGACAACAAGGACATATAATTGGTAATTTATGTGCCATGCATTGGGCTGGGTTGTTATGAACATTACAACACGATAATCATCACACCAAAAGTGTTGTTGATGTTTAAAATATTTTACGATGAAATTTAAATCATGAAAATGGTGTTTTTCTTATACTTTGCCGTTGCTGCATTAGGCAAATTTCCTTTCACTTTATTTTGCTAAAATTTTCTTTTAACAGGGTATTCCCATTAAAGTGGACACACTGACAGGAGCACAAGCCGCTGCAAGAAAACTTGTATGCAAAGTGTTTTCAACACCGTGACCAGTGGCACTGATCTTATTGATCTGCTCTGTTCACAGATGTTCGCGGGCGGCGGTTGATAATTCACAGTTAGTAATTTAGTAATATCCGTCGACCACTTCCGCTTAATTGGGTGAAAACAATGACCATAATGATAATGCAAGATCCAAATACACGAAATTCTACTAATTGCATTGTTTTCTACTATATTCTTATTTAATTTCACCAGAAATAACATATATAATCGTACGATTACATTTTTGTAGTTTACGGATAACGAAGTAAGGAATTAAAAACCCATATGTCACTTTTATTTCTGCGGACAAAAGAAGCTGCATGTAACGTTAAAATGCGTACATATTCTAATAATATTCTAATTGACCCCTCCAACATCCTATCAAATAATTACCAATTTGAATAATCGTGGTATAGTGTAAAGTATATGCCTGAACTGATTACAATTAGCTATAACTGCTTTTTTAAAATAGGATAAAACTTACAATGATTTGGTCGTTGTAATTTCAATATCAGTACAATTAAGAACGTCCAGAGAACTGACAATTTCTGTAGTTTTTGCATGCATGTGCTTATAGTCTTGGCGTAATTAGCTAGTTTCTTAAATCATATTTTTATACGCTTTAAAAGTGTTTTAGCAAAAGTACGTCTTGGTCAAGTTGTCAGAGGGTCGCGTTGGGATAGTGTCACAATTGTTGAGGAAGTGCCAGGTACCGATACTTTTACATAATTGATACGGTTATAAAACAATGACCGCCAAATACAACCTAGGCCTGCCTTTGTAGTCAGAACCTATTGACTGTCTCATTTTCTCGTCGCTACAGTTTTGATCTCGTCTCGTTACTGAGTTTTACGCTATATATTCAGCTTTCTTCAGGCAACTTTACCTGAGGCTGAAGATAGCTGAATAGCCTGAAACTCCTGTAACTTTTTAAAGCTTTTGGTTTTATAAATTAAACATTTTTGCCTACAGCTCAAGGCCAACAGGTAGGTATTGGATAGGAACAAAAACATTGAAATTGTATTGCAGTTGCGTCAACTCAAAATGTAAATAATCATTGCTCTCTCCAATACCAAGAAATTTGTCATTCAGTTTCCGTGCGTCCCTAGTAATTTCGTGGTAAATTTACAATACATGGAAGCAAGATCAAACCCATTTTGTGACACATTTACTAAGAAATTACAAAACTACAAGAAAATCCACCGATGTCAGACTTGGGTTTCCCTGTACTTCTTTTTCTTGGTAATGGCAAATATTGCAAGAAACGCCTACGCCAAAATTTGGCGGAAGTTGTTGAGCTTGACTATGGAGTGACGACGGATAAGGCCATAACTATGCCAGAATTTAGACGATATTTCCTGTATTCAATTGTGTTATACACACGAAAAGTTCATGAAGTATTTATTAAAAATATTTAGCTTATTTTGTAAGACAGTAACCAATAAGCTTTATTTTGTATTTGGGGTAACCGGATGAGCATACAGGCTTCTCTTCCAGGAATCGTGTTACCGCCTATGCGCGTGCGTAACTGGCATATTTCAGGGTAAACTTTTATGATCGACGCCAGTTGCGAGCATCCAGTGTAAAGCTTTTGTCAGTGACGATTTTATTCCATACAAAATGACTTTGTGGGATCAGCTACAGTCGTTACAGGGCCAAGAACAAACACAAATCAGTGAACTCCTTGTTAAATATCCCTTGGAATTAGAAGTCCAGTCCCACTTGGCCGCGTGGCTTGAAGTTCAACCATGGTAAGTACATGTTTGAATTCCAACGAGAATTTTACTTTCTCGCCATTCCTCGAATTTTATTCCTCTGGGTATTGCGATATCCCGAAAGCAGCGGTAAATAGCCGACATGGCGAAAAAATTCTATAAAAGGAACCCGACTTTGATCGGTTTAAGCATCAAAGCAACCAAATGTCGTATGTGCAACTGTACTGTAGTCTATCATAAATAATTAAAGTTGGCGAGACAATTCACGGTTTCAAACGTACAAGCAAACATTTATTTTGTGACGAAGACCGAAAACGAATTATTCCACTTTCGAAGAAGACCTCACCGCGCCAATGCCCTGACTTTTTTGCCAGTCAGTTTGTCTTACTCAAAAAACAGGCCATTTCTATTTAGTGCAATATAGATATTTCGAGGAAGGTTTAAAATTAATCGTAATTCAGTCAAGCTATGTTTCACTTTCAGTGATTGTTGTGTATTACAATTTGTTTTTTAGTAAATTAAAGATGTTGTACGAGGTGTTATTTGAGATATACGCCCTTTTTACATCAATAATATAAACAAGTTTGTACTTTATTTAAACGGCGTACATTATTTTAAGATTAAATTTGACGTTCCATATATATTTGGTCATGGCAAAACTCCCAAAAGGTTACATTTCTCCTCTATTTTATAGTGCAGTTAAACGAAATTTGTATTTTTTAATTGTGGGCCTAGGACAAGCACATATTTGACCAGAACCTTATAAATAGTATAATATTGAATGATAAGCACCATGTCCACATTTTACAAGTTTCAGTATGATCATGATAACAATCTTTATTAGTTTATTCAGTAGGCATTGTCACAGAAGTGATTTTCAGAGTTGTCATGCACTGTAGAACTACAGTAGAATACAAAATAAGAATATCAAATCTATTTTACAAGTGCATTGCTAAAAGTTAAAAGCATTATTATAGTACTGTATCTATGATTATAGTACATACTGAACTAGTGAAAGTTTAAAAGTTGGGAGCTGTTTATTAATTATGACCAAAAGGGGGCTGGTGATAAGAGTAGGGGGGTACAAGTTTCAAAACAAGTGAAAGGTGGGGGTACACATTTATGAAATAGGGAAAATTGATGAGTAAGTTTGGTTTCTCAATCTTCGGTTTCTGGAGGCTTTTTATGACAAAACAGCGAATAACCCTTGAATTGTTTTGCTTGAATACAATAAAAGAGGGGGTACAATTTTTGAACATGAATTTTAACATAATCTAACACTAGCCCCTCTTGCTCATAATTAATAGAAACAAACACGAATCATATTCAGTATTAACTGAAGCTGCCATGCACTTCCTAGTATGTAGGGCTTTAATGTTTATTTGTTGGGTTCCTTTATGGGCAGGATTATTTTAACTGATATGGTCATTACTTGATTTTACGGCAGTAGCCATCAGAACCAAGTCATCTGCATAAAGCAGCTCCCATGGCAGTCCCTCCCTTGTTTCTCTCACCAACACCTCCTTCACAGCAATAAACGGAAACAGACTCAATACTGACCCATGATGTACACCAACTTTTACCTGAAACTCTTGGCTGTTCCCATATTTTCGCAGCTGTCCTTGCTTTCTCATACATTGCCATTACTTCACCAGCCATTTCTGAACCCCAAGTTTCCTTTTTTGGTACAAACCCAAACTGCACCTCATCAATTATAACTCTCCTGTAGTTTCTTCTCCAGAACTCTCTCCATAACCATCATCGCATGTTTCAACAACTTTATCACTCTGTGAGACCCACAGTCCATTGGGTCACCTTTTCCCTTGTATATACCGTAGGTAAAAGGGTACTCAGTTCCAAATGCTGTGTCATCTTTCCCTCATCTACAACCAAATTACAGATTTCAGTTATCTTTCTCACCCCAGTCTGCTTGCTGCATTAATGATCTCACTCACTAACCCAGTCGGACCTGATCCTGCCTTGCCACTTTTCATTTTTCGTATGGCACTTTCTACTTCCTGCTCTGTGATATATTCTCTAGCTCCACTAACTCTCCATCAGCAATCCCATTCCAATCATTCTCTACATTCAACATATACTCCATCCACCTCTTCTTTATCATATGTCAGGCTTTACAATCAGATTAATCCGATTTATACTAATAATTAATACAATTAACTCCAACTACAACCTGTCTTTTCTTTGCCATTCTCTCCGGATTCTTATGCCTTGAATTTTAACTTTTTCCCACTAACTCTCTTTTTTGCCTCTGCATGTCTCTATGTGCCTTGGTTGCTCTTTAGTCAATCCACATACTTATCTAGCTGCCCTCATCAACTAGACTTTTGCATCCTCCCACACTTTGTTCACATCACAGCTCTGTGATTCTCCTTCCACCCTAATTTATTCTCAAACTGTTCACAAACACTTTTATCCATCAGTCTCCATACTTCAATTTTTGTACAGAAATTACTCATGCTAACTTTCACATTCCCTTTCACTTTTATCTCAATGATCATTATCAAGTGGTGCTGTGATCGACAATGTCTCCTCTCCAGCAATTGCTTTCTCGTCCCAAAGGTACTTTCTCTTCCGCCTGTGTATCATCAGATAGTCAACAGCAAAACCAAACCCTCCATGTAGCTACCTCATATCCATGAATTACTCTCTTTACCAACATGTCCAATCAGATCTCCAAGACCACCAAGCACCATCATTTCATTGTCGTTTAGCCATTTCACTAGCTCTTGTGCTTCATTCTAGAACGCATTTTTCTCAATCTGACTATGTCCAACTTGTGGTGCATAGCCTGATATCACATTGACTAAACATTGACCAACTACAACAGGGGCGGACTTAGGGGGCTAAATTGGGTGGGTAGCTAACCCCTCTTGATTCTGAAGTAGAAATAAAAAAGAAAGAAATTGTTGGTTTAAAAAATGTAATCACTTAAAAGGTATACAGGCCGTCTTTCAACTTTATTTATTATCTCTGAGTCTGCAAGTGTTTTTGGGCAGCTGTTATGCATCTTTTTATCACTTTTATCACTGCTTTTTTATCGAGCGGCCATTTTGATCTACTCTAAGAGCGTTTATAATGCAGCAGCAATCTATTAGTCATTCTTTCTCAAAAAACCTCAAGTGGTGTAATTAATTAATTTTCTGTTTGAAAAATTTGAAATTAATATCTAGATAAAGTAGAAATATAAGTCTTTTCACTTGTTGCAAATTTAGTGAGAGTACTGCCAGTACTCTGAGTTCTGGAAACATCAGAAATGTCAAAGTATGCACCCGACGCCGAGTACCAGGGTCGTTGCTTGCACTCCTTAAGCCTTGTAATCTGTCATTCCTGCAAGATCCAATCAATTTACAACATGATGGACTCTTGTCGTGAACTGTACAGTTTCTTCGATAATTCTTCTAAAAGCCAAAGCTTCAAGTCTTAAACATTGTAATTGAAGCTCTTTCTCCCAAAACCAAGAAAAGAACGTTGAAAAATCTATGTAAAACCAGATGGGTCGAAAGGCGCTCACAAATCGTTTTACATGTAAAACGATTTTTGATCTCTAATGACTATAAAAACATTGTCATAACGTTCAATGAAATGTGCGAGCCAACTGTTTATGAGCGTTTTTATCCTGAAGATGGTATAGCAGACTGGTGGAACTGGGATTCAGAGACGAAGATTAAAGGAAATGGACTTGGATATACAATGACGACATTTGGTCACATCTTCAACTACGTTTGTGTTTGTGTTGATATCTATTTTGGATTTAAGAAGAAAAAAAAGCATCTTGTAAAAGCTTATTAGCTTTTACAAGATGCGCACAAATGTGGACTTGTGGTTTTCGCGCATATGCCAAGAAGTTTTGAGCATTGCTAAACTGGTTCAATGCAGCGAGGCACGACCACGTCTTAGCGGTCGGCAACGCAATCGTGAAAACACCCCCTCAGAGTCAGAGTCTGTTGCAGAGTATTGGAACCGGACTGTTGCTATACCTTTCCTGGACATTATTTTTTGGCGAAAATTCAATCTCGCTTCGGTATAAAAAAATAGCGCATTATGAGCTCTGTGCTCTTGTCGCCTCTGTAAACACTACAAAGTCATCAAAAGAATTAATCGAGCAAGACCAAGGTCCTAAAAGACAAATGGGACCACTTACTTCCAACTCCTTCAGCCTTTGAAATAGAAATGTATCGGTGGGCTCATCATTGGGAACATGTAAAGGAAGAGACGTCTGTAATATCTCTTCTCTCATTGCACGCAAATGGTACGTTCTTGCCTGTTATCAGAGAATTTTTGAAAATACTTGCAGTCTTACCTATCGGCAGTACAGACACTGAACGCTCATTTTCCTGACTGATAAGAGTTCATACATGGCTGAAAAGCACCATGTTAGCAGAAAGACTTTCAGACTTACTAACTACATTTATATGCCTTTGCAATGGATAGGATCCGTTAACAGATAGAAACACTCAAGAAAAATAATGGCGGCTTCGTTATTTCACATATAGCTAAGGTAATGGGCAAGCGCATTTACGCGCATTCGCTGCTTGCATCTTCTTCCTCGCTAATACTGAAATTTGACCGGACCTTATAGTGCAGCTAGCCCCCCCCCTTCTCCAAAAATCCTGGATCCGCCCCTGAGTACAAGCTTCACCAACATCAGACGTTCACTCATACGCTTAACCTCAGCTACTTTATCTACAGTACAAACGTTTCTAACACTTCATTTCATCAAGAAACGAACACCATGAATTCCTTCCGCACACCCCTACCAGAAAAACTTATATTCACTGTTCCTTCCTTTCATCATCCTTGTACCTCCACCTTTCCACCGTGTTTCCTGTACACAACATACATCCACTTTCCTCTACAGTGCCTCAACTATCTCACTTGATCTTCCTATCATACTTCCCACATTCCACAAGCCAAACCTAACAAACCAAGGTCCACATGGTGCTTCAGGTTTCTCACCATCATAAATGGGGTTACCCCCATCCTTGTTTTTCTCGGGTCCTCCATCTTGAGTTTTAACGAGGGGAGACACGGGATACTTTAGGCTGTACCCTACTCTTACATAATAGCTGCCATTTTTAGTACTTTTTGTGGATAGGGATTTTTATGGCGGGATGCCATTCCTGACGCCAACTTTTTTTGTTAGGCAAGGACCCTTGGACTTTGCCTCAAGAGGCCAGCCTGCACGACAGCAGGCAGATACAATTTTAACGTCATGCCCAGGACAAAGTTTAAGTCATTATAATGTGCCAATATTTAACACCATTCAACTGAGCCGAGGGTTTAGTTTAATCTGGCGAAATTTCCCTTTTTGTGAAAAGGACTTACAAACTGGCGTCCTCGTTAGGACGTCAAAACTTATGTTTTGCGTCCTGAAATCATCTAAAACGCCGTCCTTACATGTAGATGTACAAGCCACGCCATTTTCACGTCGCGTTCTCCTCGCGTTGTGCAAACTAAATCACTCTATTAATAAATAGTGCAGTGTAGCAAAGTAACCAAAGGTTGGCAACTCCGAGAGCAAAAATATCACATTCGGATCAACACTCTTGCTTACAGCACAAAAACATCACAAAGAAAGGATTAGTTTTTCTACAAATACTTTTTGCCAGCAGTTTAGTTTTAAAAATGGTTTAAATTGCTAAGAAATGATTTTGTTTATCACGAATTTTTCGCTGTATACATCGGCGATTCATTTTGCTTGTCATTCGGCAATCCTTGGTCAACCTCAGGTGTTTTCAGATTTTCTTTCTCAATGCGGGGGCCTAGCAACTGAGTAGCGAAGGCGCGAATCGAACTCCGAACACGTGAACTTTTTAGTGGGATACGGAGGCATGCTCCTCCGGAAAAGTTTGTAAAATTATAGAACCCCAAAAGCCATTTAATGCAAATGGTTGTAACACACTCTCAGGCAGGCCTGATCACCCACACCAGAGCAGGGAGCTGGCAGGCAGTCAGGGTGTCCCGTTTTCACACCACACAGACCGTTTCAAAACTAAGCAAAAAGTGAGCACTGCGGCCAAAATGTGGTATTAATGGCACCCGACAATGTATTTTTTTATTAGCATTAACTTCCATTATTGTGCCTTATTTCACTTGTTTATCTTTTAGAGCAATATGAATAGACGACTGATTCAGTCATTAAGTATTACGTACTTATAACATAGCAATTGTCTACTTTCAGGGGTGAAGCTGTTGACAACAATGATCCAGAGCAGGTAGCTATGGCAAGAACTCTTTTGGGTAATCTGCTTGAAGCCCTGAGGACTAAAGCAAAACAGGTACACAACATAAAATTATGTCAGTTGATGTTTAATAATTATACAGTACAACTGGTACCAATGAATGGATACAAACACAGGTTGGTCAATACACAACAAGACGCTTGCTCAGGCGTTAGCTTGCGATGCTGGTTATCGGCAAACGAATAAAACCGAAAGGTCATTTACTTTCAAATCAAGTAGCCAATGTTTGTAATATCCACACTATCAATGGATGTTACCTATTTCAGTCCCATGATTTTCCCAAACGGCGAAACGTATATGATTAACATAAAACATCTCCACAAAAAATATCTCGCCTTTTGACGAACGGTTACGAGCGCTCAATGTATTATCACTCTGATGTTGCAGATCAAATATTTATAAAAAGTTGGATGTATTGCGGTGAATTTCCTTAATTTAGCCCAGTGCTAAATCGTTATAGAAGCAAGCACTGCTTAAGTTATTAAGTACAGCATTTGTTTGCTTAACAACACGAGCGCTAAACATTCGTTGATTCTGATGGCATATAGGTCGAGTTATATTTACCAAGAGCTTGATGTATTGCACTGAATGTAGCACAGCGCTAAATTAAATCGTTTAAAGCTATTCGGTGTTACAAATTCGCCTTAATATTTCTCAGATTATTGCCCCGGTGAATAATTCATATCTCGCTCGGAACGTACATGATGTTCATATAAAGTATATGCACAGTTAGAGGAACGGCAAAGCAGTCAACGAAAAACTGCACTGGTCAACTGTTAAAAGTAGGAACGTCGCTGAATGTGTTACCATGCATACGCATACTAGCAAAAAGTTGTACCGCAATTTATGTGAGCGACAATTATACATTGTATAAATACTGGGTGGGACAGTTCTTTATTGAAAGTTTATAGAGATTGGTTTTAGATATGACGTAAGTTACGAAGAACCCCGTAACACCGATGACTGGTGATCACGAAAATTAACGACTCCAAGTATGCAAGTCTAGAACTGA
Organism: Pteroeides caledonicum; assembly: GCA_026546875.1. Classification (NCBI taxonomy): domain Eukaryota; kingdom Metazoa; phylum Cnidaria; class Anthozoa; order Scleralcyonacea; family Pennatulidae; genus Pteroeides; species Pteroeides caledonicum. The sequence goes on along the minus strand of JAOBAZ010060003.1, from coordinate 1,707 downwards.
ATAATAATGAGCTGCGATTAATTTACACCGTGGCCGCGCTGGGGTCTACTAACTAAAACCCGAACAAAAAAAAAGGAGGGGGGAAATGCGCAATTTATAGCTTGCGATATGCTTTGCATCTCAAGCAATTAATTATTCAGTTTTTTTAACTTTTTAGGCTACCACTTTGAACACAACTTTGCAAGCAATGATTCTCATTAATAAATTCAATGAAACAGCAAATAATATTGAGGTATGTCAAATCTGATTACCTACATACAACATACCCTGTGTGTAGGTAATGTATACGTCTACACTGGTACATTGTAGAGTAGCTAGTGTTAACAGTTGTTCAAATTTTTGTTATTCTTCAGACAAAATACCGTAACAGTCCAACATCGCTTGCCAGTATTATGAACCAGCTCTTGATTGCCGAACATCAAATGATAACATCTGAGGTACGATACATTAATTTACATTTAATGCGTTATATTACTATAATTTTTACTAGTATGCACTATTTTAATTTGAAAATAATGTAATAAGTTTGTACATGTCATTCTCTGAATTTACATCCAGTTGAGACTTTTTTGTAGAGAACACTAAGTTGATGATCACACATTTTCTTCATTTTTTAACAACAGTTGGTTGATGGTATGGAAGGAACTGAAGATCCTGCTCAACAATCACAAGTAATTGCCAATATGCTTGAACAAAATTCCCAGGTTTGTATATAACGACAAAGCGTTGTCACACTGTAGCACTTTTTAGAGGGATATTCTACTCAAAAAACAAATGTCAGACCTAAAAAAAATGCTAATGAAAATGGCGTGAAATAAACATCTATATATGCATTAAATTTGTCTTAACCATATCTTTCATTGGTCATTTACATGTACTTTCAAAGTTGAACCTCAGAATTCTTGGGGCCGCCGTTTTTGATGACGTAAACTTGTTTCTTGACATATTCCTCAATAATTTTTTCCCAATTTTTTGTATCCTTTTCAAGATTCACTGAGTAATGATTGATTAATAGCAAGTACCATGGTCATACTTTACCTACTATAAAAAATAAATTGACGGCTTGCAACTAGTCCAGCAACCAAGTTACGTCATCAAAAATCGGGATGGCGTCCCCCATGGATTCAGAGGTTAAACTTAAGTAAAATTTAATGCACTTATATCTTTATACGTTTTTCATTTGTTTAGTTTGTTATAGGTTTTTATTTATTTATTTATCCTCTTTTATTTTTTATTTTTCATTATATTAATTTATATTTGCTATTTTTTATTTTGTATTTTACTTTTATTTATCATTGTTTGTGTCCTTTTATGTTATTCCTTTTGTTTCTTTGACCTATTATGATTTTGCCGCTTGCACATTCGTCTACTTGTGTGGGCGAATCCGTTGTAGACCGATGGTAAAAATAGCAAATGACTTGTCACAGTCTCAGTTCTCCACCCAGCTTACACACGATTGGCTATAATTAGGCACGCCCCTCAGACCGGGATAAAAGCAACAACATTTCGTTTTCGACTTACAGTCTCTTCTGATGAAGGGCCGTCGCTCGAAACGTCAGCAATTTTATACAATGAGCTTGAGTCGTATATGAGCTGGTTATCAGCCATATGCGACGAGAGCGAATTGTATAATACCATTCAAACCATTATCATTATCTTATGGAGCTAATCAGCAATTCATTGATGCCTATTATACCTTGTTCTCCG
>JAOBAZ010060002.1:0-10811 GCA_026546875.1 Pteroeides caledonicum | reverse complement strand
CATAGTATTAAAAAATGGTAATTTGGAGTTGTGAAAACTCCATTTTAATAGCTATATACTGTTACTTAAACCACATACTATAACATAAGTTATATATGTGACATAGTATTAAAAAGTGGTAATTTGGAGTTACGAAAACTCCATTTTAATAATAATGGCATTTAATAACTTTGGTATGGTATTTTCTTCAAAGGAAATTAATGTGAGAGGCTTATTTTGTTTTGACAGAAAATGGAAAGAAGAGAAGGAAGCTCTTTTAAGAGAAATGGATGAGAAAGAAGAACAGGACCAAGCAGATTTAAAGGCCCAAGGAGCAAAGGAATTAGAGGAGTGGTATGCGAGAGCAAATGAACAACTGGGCAAAACTAAGGAAAATAATAGGTACCTGTGATATTAAATAGCAAAAAATATATTACTTCACCCATAATTCAAAGTGATGCTGGTTGTAAATAGCCACTTGAGAGATTTGACTCTATCTGATGCCAGACAATTTTACACCCTGTGATTAACGGGTAAAAACTATATCGTTACATTAAAACACTAACCCCTTAATGGGAAGGTTTCGAGGAGGTCTTACCTACGTAAAGTCAATAAGTTGTCACATGGTTACATTAGCGACCTTAACACTTTGACAGCCAAAAATGTAAATTTCCATCTTTTGGCGGTGAAGGGTGTTCTACTGCTCAGAGGCCTGGCAGTCAAAGTGTTAAGCAAGCACTGTTTTATGATGGGGATGCACGACCGGAAGAAAATCTAGACTGAATGTTGTAGCTCTTTTGCTGCAACAACACAAAGCATCAACTCCTGTCATAAAAAATTGAGGGTGACGAGAGAGGACATTTTTTTTAACATCTGGTTGTGCGTTCCCATTGTAAAATTAAGGTCACTATTGTTTAGTGAAGGGTTAAAGAAGTCTTACTTGATATTTTAGGGCAGATGAAGAACAGTTCATTGCTGAGCGTGATGAAACAAAGCCTGGTACTGAGTGGGAGAAAGTGTGTCGTCTTTGCGATTTTAATCCTAAAGGTACTAAACCGACCAAGGATACTTCGAGGATGAGATCAATATTCCTTCAACTGAAACAAACACCATTAATTCGATGATTTTAGCAGACTATAATAAACTTTTTGAAATTGTAATGTACTCTCTCAACACACATAAATCTAGTTGATTTTCATAATTTTACATTTGTGCTATTATTATGTTTAATTATCAAACTTGTTTTAGTTGTGACTTTATTTTCACTACAATTTTCTCTGATCACCTTCATAACTGCACACAGCTTTTTCATACTGTCTTATGAAGACCAAAACTAAAAATCTACAACTAACAAGTTGCTTCATATACATAGGGTATCCTTATCTGAGTAGTTAAACTTTTTAAAACTGACCGACATGTGCTGAAGTATACATGGTTTACAATGTTGGTACAAATTTAAGGACATTTAGGGAAACCACTTTCAGAAATTTCCTTCGATAAGCTTGGCAGTAGGGGAGGCATAAGACATTACTGTACTTCTTTGGAAGTTCTTTGCCTTATTTGACAACCCGCCTGAATCACAGAGATATACTTCTGCAATTTTTTGTGGAAATACTAGATAAATTAAGTCTCATGCTGCAAGGTGGTTACTGGTAACTAAGGAACATTGTCACATACATTTTATTTTCTATTTTCCCCACTAGAGTAGAGGTTAGCAAATACCCAACTACACCCATTCCTTCTGCCTCCCTTTTTTCACATACATGTTTACCTTCCTCTACCCTCACTTCATTATTTTATCTATTCATTTCATTCATTGAACTCAACACATAGCAAGGTCTCTAACTGATACCACATGCCCATGTTCTCATCTCTCCTCAGTAAGACACCACTATCGTAGTATGCTCTGCATCCACTAACCAGTATTAAAACTTCATAAATATGATAATTGAGGAAAACGTTTTAATTTTTAACAAATATGTATGAAGGGTTAATAGAAAGGTTACATGTACAGAATACTGAGACAACAAAATGTTCCAGAAATGAAAGAGACATTTGTTATAGATGATAGCACAAATGATTTTACTTTTTGGCTTGGAAAACATAAACATAGGAAGAGTTGGTGATTTAGTTTGTACAATACCATCCAAGTACTGGTATTTTTGGAAATCAAGTATTATACACTACATTTTTAGGTATTTAGCATTGTGACTTTGAAAACTGTAAAACTAAACGATTTTCTAGATTAGTAGAAAAGTGATGTGCAAAATTAAAACTACTTACACTTGTAAATATCATGAATCATGAATAATATAACAATATATATCAACTTTAGCTACAAGCTGCCTGACAGACATTCTGCCTGCTACATGCTGTCTTTAAGTATTAAAATATGTGATGCTTTTACAGGATAATAAAATGTAAGACACAAAAAGATGTATAAAAAAACAATTGTGGCAGCAGCATGTGAAATGTTAAGTAACTGTACACCAGATCAACTTGAAAATGCTACAAAAGGCCATTTTCTGAAGAACAAACCAAATCCATTCTTTTTATGTCAGACGTTGCATTTGCATACTTTTTTGAGTGTTTTTGGGAAGGCTGCTTCTTGCTCGTTTATTAAGACAGAAAACAAGCAAGATAATAAAAGCAATCCAAGCAATTGTGCCAAGCAGAATTCCCCACCAATATTTCCTTGTGATTGTTCTCACATCTAGAAATGTTCAACATGAAAATTGGTTTAGATAAATACCATTTACAATATCCAAAACAGTATAAACATGTTTTGAGTTTTGTGCTCTACAGATAAATATGCTGCACAGAGCTCCAAGGCTACTATATCTACTTTCAACAAGAGAAAGACATCTGCCTCAGTGAACTTTTGAAAGCAAATACTGTAAAGTAGTCACTAAAATGGAGTGCCTTGCCTAAAACAAAGTTTTGTTCACAAAAATTAATTACTGCTTTAGGCTACCATATTACCGTAAATATTACCACCTCTTTCTATCACCCCCTAATTTCACCATTGTGTACTACCAGTATAACCATTGTTCTTACAGTACCTTCTCTTTTATAATACAAATCTTCAATCTTCCTCATTGGGTCAGCATGGTCAACTGGTTGACAAACATGAAAGAGATCACAGTAGCCAGTGTTATTAGCACAAGGAGCACCAAGAGGCATAGTTCCTTTCCTAAAACCAGTTACCTGTAAAATAAGACAAGCACTGTTTGTTGCACTTTGTTTCATTTACATCTATAACACATGCTGCATATTAGACTTGTTTACTAGGCTGGTGAGAAAGCATACAATTAATTGGTTTATACTAAGGTTTACACTGTTTCCTTAGTGCTTACTAAAGAAAAAACTACATGTAAAATATTGCCTTGAATTAGTCTAAAAATAACATTCAAAACAATGTAGAAACATGAGGTATAAAAAGTACAAACTAACAAAACATTGGTAGAACTGACTAGCTATTATGTACTTGGTGCATCAGTGACATACACTTTAAAATGTAACTTGGTTTTACTGTAAAACTGAAAGTAAATATCCTGCTTTATGTATACCAGTCAATAAATCACAGAAACATATTACAAATTATACAGTAATACATTAAAAAATTTAAAAGCATACCACTGGGATATTAATAGCAGCAACACATTTATTTAAAAACATACAGCAAACAAAACATTGGACACTGGTTTCTGAACACTGACATTCCGTTAAGTCATATCTTCTGCAAACAGAGTTGGAGCAAATACCATCCATACACACTTGAGATTCTGTAGCACATGGTTTGTAATCAGCTTTTTTGACACGAGCAGGGCATTGGTAATTGTCAAAACCTCTTAAGTTATTACATGTTGCTTCAAAAGCACACTCATCACCTGGACGACAAACATAACTGGCATCTCTGTGGCTGCAAGTTGTTGTGTCACAACAAGGACCTATAATAGTTAATACCAAATTTACTAACAAAATAATTACACAGTCAATAAATGCAATGTTAATCCATTAGATTAAAATTGGTGGAAAACTCACATAGCTAATAACTAAAAAATACCCATGCTTTACTTTGACTTAGGGAAATATAGCAACGATCATCTGACCCAATCTGTCAGTAGCCCAACATAGCAGTCTTCCCCACTTCCAAACATCCCTGGCACTCTCATGTGTCCCTTTTTATAACCTAGTTCCATGTCAACAAAAGTTTGACAATCAACAGTACAAAGCCAATAAGGTTAAGGATAACTCCCATTAAGGGGATGACTTACTAAGTTTTCATGTTTATATGACAACTTCGACCTTGCTAACTGTGTGAAAACTAAAATCATAATGAGAATTTATAACCATCCTCACTATAACAACTTTTCTTCATAAAAAATGAAAATTTGAGTCAAATATGTGTGTGTAATGTAATAATATTGTAATAACAGAATTGTTTCACAACATACCATCATTTACTGTACAAGATGCTCCTTGTCGTAATGTACAGGTTTTAGGATTACAACATCCACCCGGTTCCTTTATACGACATTCTTCTTCGGAGCCACAGTCACATTGTTCAAAGAAATGCCTCACACTGTCACCACACCTCGGTCGTCTTTCAACAATTGCTTTTGGTTTCTCCATACAGTAGATCTTTAGAATCCGGTCTGAATTAACAACTCGGTCCAATACTTCTGGTGAAGTCACTGTTTTCACAATGTCTCTGATGCTACAAGGGGAATACTGATCATTATTTTTTCTTCCCCCATTTGTAGCTTTGTCATACATCACGTAATTACCATCTATTAAACCTGGTCGACACTCTTTGGTATCAGGATCATCCTAAAAACATATCATTGGACAATTGGAAAGATTATAGAATACTGTGGATCATTTTAAAATACTTTAAAAATATAAGTTGTGTAAATTAGTGAATTAAGTTGGGGTATTACCTATACTAAACAATCTATAGCCTTGAAGGAAAAATATTTTATAATGACATACACTTTATAATACAGCATAATATAGCATACTAAATATCCATAAGGTGCAATAGTAATTATTATCTACAGGTAATAACAAAAAACATACAGCATATTTTTATGTGCCCATTTCCCATTTATGGTATGCATATTGTACTAATTGAATATAAAAATTTAAGTTGTACCACCAACCTAATTCTCCAATTAACGAGGTCAATAGTACACAACTACAGGTAGTGACAAGTAAAAACTATACAATAAAACTACTCATATAAACTCACATGGGCACCAAACGCCGTACCAACTTGTCTAAGGAAAGCAAGTTCGCCCATTTTGGGAGGGATGTAACTACCATAAAACTTATACGTGATAACGCCAGTATTAAAGCTTTTTAATTTTTGAATACTGTAGTTTTCAAAAATCCTCACGAAGTATCTCCGAGGTTCACAAATTCCACCTTTTTCTTTGCCATACTTTGACCAAGACAGTCCAGTAATGCCACCTTCAAAGTCGCGGAATGTGAAATAAAACGCTTGACAAAACCCATCGTAGTTGAAGTCGGAGACAATATCTAGGAAAGTTGCAACACCCATGCTTGGTGGCTTCAGTTGGGCAGGTGTATCAGCATATTTGTGGGCCATTACTCGGCCGATCATTAGACGAACTTTGAAAGTCTTCCCCCAATACTTTGTCTTTGCCATATCCTCAAACTTTTTGTTCGCAACACGGACCAAATACATCATTTCGCCGACGGCTCTACCTGTGTCGTTACCCAAAGCTTCAGTAAAGAGATAGTCAGCTTCCATTGAAACATTACAGATTCGTAAATTCTCGGTGTTTTCTTCGTCAAATAAATCAAACGTATCAGGTTTATCAAACTCTGGAGATTCTCTTCGAGTACGATGATGGTTTGCAGTAAACCTAGATATTATATCGTCAACATCATAATGTTTTTTTAAATGCTTAACATCTTTTGAGCGATAAATAATAGAATGAAAATCTTGTGGTTTGTCAAAAAAGTACTTGCTTGGTTTTACATTAAATTCATCGTCGCTTGTGAATATCGTCCCCTCAAATTTGCCATCTTTCACCGAACCAAGTACTTCTGAATATTTCTCGTCTTCCAGTTTACCAACAACAGCAGAATTAACAGCTTCAGCCGCTTCTTTGCTTGTCTTCTCTAACCCTGGTGCGAATGTTTCTATATCTTTTCTCATTCGCAGTTTGAAATTTCTTCCATAAGCATGGAAGTTTAAAGACTTCATTTCTTCGCCATTCTTAAAAGAACTCGTCAATTCACTTTCGTCATAATTTAACGGCTCGTAATGCTCAATGTACTTATTTAAGGGTCTTTTTTCGGTACAGAAAATCACAAGGATTTGGCTAAGTACAATCAAGAACCCAAACAAGCCATTGACGACTTCTTTACGTCCATACATCTCAACGACAACGGCTGTCTCAAATATCTAAACAATCAACCAACAATGGTTAGAGTCAGCGACAGCGTCTTGCCCTAATTTTGTTCGAAAGAACGTCACAGCCTGGAAAAGATTACAAACAACGCAGAAATTAGCAATTCAAATAAACAACGGGTACTTACGATTGGTAAATGCTTTAAGTGAAATCAATTGAGAGGGAATCAAGAATTATCACCAAAAGAATTTGGAATATGCTGATATATTGGGTACCAGTACCCCACTTCTTTGTAATTTGTCACAATTAATAAAAATGTGTTGTGCATTCTAAATTGCATAATTAACTAATTAGAATAAATTACGAAATAGAAGAATATAAGATAATTGGGAGATGGTGATAGCGTAAAGAAAATTAATGTATTTAATGCACTAAGTACATTTTTATTGTTTTTTATATTTAATATCCGAGTTATGTTGGTGACGGAAAAACAATACACAACCGTTGAAAAAGCTTACCTTATGTTGAAATGAATTCAAAATTTCTGCTTAACACTACATTTCATCTGGAAATATTTCACAATTAATACATTTTATGTGAAATATAAATACCAAAGCGTTATTGCCATACTACGTACATTTTCAGTAGCCGAAGTGTCTGTTAATGTTCCTGGAAACGAGATTGTGACCAGAAACACAGTGGCAGCAAAACGCGAAAGGCCGAGTTGTCTGTAGACTATAGCTCGTGTCCTTGGCGAGGACGTTTTTTTATGTACGTTATTATTTTATGTTTTTTTTCCTACTTTGATGTACGCTTAAAAAAATTAATGCCGAAACTTAAACTGCCAAATTTTTTAGGTTTGTTTTCATTACTTCTAAACATAACTAAACATCTTTTCAGTAACTACACTAAATGTCGGATTTACTCAAAACAATGTTTGGGTATCACTTGTTTGGTCAATATTAGCCAATATAATCTTCATGGGATATGACGCCACTCGTAGCATCTGATATGATGTTACGTGTCAGACAAGTGATAGGTTTGGAGTATAAGAATGCCCAAGGGGAGTGGATTGGGGCATCAAATAGTTTGGATAGCACCAATGTGCACCAGAGGGCTGTATACGAATTAGGACATCTATCGTTTCATTTATCGTTGGAACGAAAATGGCGGAATACAATAACAAAGCAATAGATCAACTAAATTCAAAGGATTTGTCAACAATAGATGACTCAACTCTCTTAACTCTTTAGCAACGAAAGGGGTCGTTAATGACCCGAATAGAACAAAAAAAAATAAAGAGAATAAAGCCAAAACAATAGAAAAACAATGAACAAAAGAAAAATATAGCGATAGCTAAAAAGTTAATAGACAGCTCTGATGTAACTAGCCGCCAACTTTGCGTGGTAACACGGCGGTGTTATATATTGGACCAGTATGACGAGTATGTTGCATAATTTTTGACGATGTTGGATCAAGTTTAATTCTGTCGAAACTTTTTATCCAATATGACATCTAATATTTTTATCAATCATGTCAGTGTCATATTTAGACTGTAGTACAATATGTTGTACAAACATGATATCACGTGCAATGGCCAAGCAACCTAAATAATAAAGTTACTTTTAGTGATTTTACATTAGTGACAAATCATGACGTATATAGCCATTACGTCATCTCTAGACTGTGATAGTTGGATTGAAATGGTGATAATTTATTATGTACCCAGTGATCCCCCCTAATCAATGATAACTAGTGAGATATTTGTGATCAAACGTCCAACACAATTGCCCGACATCGTGGACAAGGTGTGAACTGATGCCTGCGTGCAGCCGGTGAAAACCAGCCAGCCTCAAGACCTTCAGCTGAAACGTTTAACTGATCAAAGATCTGAAAGATCTGTTGTGTTGTGCCATCTTGAGACGTTAATTCCTCAAGTTCCTCTGCATCAACTTGTTCTAAACCTATCGACACAACACTAGCTTCGGAAGCTGTTTCTTCATCGTGTTTCAGATGTGAAGCGTCATTTGGTAAATCACTCAACGCTACATGGTTCATTTTATCAATTAATGTTTCTTTGGGACTTTGTTCGTGGTTGGCATGGCGAAGCTTTCGTCCTTGAAGCTCTTGGATAACTAAAGACTGAAGTTGTCCTATTTTCGCCTAAAATATAGAATGTTTAGAACGTGAGTGACAACTATTTGAATATGGCAGTTTTTTATTATTATTTATTGCATCATTAACGCAGGCAGACAGGCAGACAGGCAGACAGAGAGACAGAGAGACAGAGAGACAGACAGACAGACAGACGTAGAAATAAACATACATAGTGGGATGCTTACTTGCATATGAGCACGCTCATTAGATAAATGTGTAATGAGTTTTTCTCTTTCATAATAATATTGCTTCAAAGCTGCCTTTTGCGTTTGGTATAATGAGATGTATTCACCTGAAGAACAGTTTAAATGAATTACAATGAAATAATATTAAAACATTTATTTCATATGCACTATGTTACCATGATAAAGCTCACCTATAGTTTCAGTTTCAGCTGAAAGTTGTTGACAAATATGTTCTAAATCTTGGACTTTGTCGAGAAGCTCAGCTTTTTCACTCATAATTCGTAGAAATCGCGACTACAAAACAAAATCAGAGAACAATTTGAACCGATCTTCACATCACTTACGTACAATTTTCAAATCTCTCCAAAGTGAAACTCAAACAATTTAATACCAGTTTATAACGTTAGTTTACAGCCAGAAAAGTTCTAGTGTTTACCAAGTCAAAAAATTTGTTACAAGTTTTTTTTTATTATCATTTGAAAACGAAACTTTACTGAACGATTCACAGGAAGTCTGAATTAAATCTGCTGTGAAATCTTTGGAAAACTCTCAAATTTTGTCTGGTCATTCCATTTGGTCATCAATCAACTTTAGCATGACTATAATGAGGAGTTGTCGTACTTTTTTTTACAATAAGAAACTATTTTAACTTTTCTAATAACAAACTTCAATATCCTATTAAAGACACATGATTTTTCATTTTATAATATGAAACATATTCCGAAAAGCAATTCCATCATGAACTCAATATTTGAGACAATGTTGACGTACACTATTTAATACAAATTTATTACCAGTCTCATAAGCAATTTGTAAGAAATTCGAAATATTACGCTAACACTATTGTCTCCTCTTTTGTCTTAACTATTGAGTTTAAGATGGAATTGCTTTCCGGAATGTTTCATATTATATTTTCTGAAATTATCTGCTGGAAATGGATTTTTATTTTATGTTCATTGCTATGTTTAATTCTTGAATTCTTCAACCAAAAACATCTTACTTGTATTTTTCCAAACGCTTTTTTTAATTCTTCATACGACAGAGCACAATTTTGTACATCAACTTCGTCGAAAGCGGCATCTTGGTTTTCAATTTGAATTTTTTGTTTTTGAACTAATTCTTGTAAAGCCTCAATTTGCTGTTGTTGTTCTCGTAATTGTTCATGTACTTGTTCAAGAAGATCTCGTTGTTTTTGTTGTACTTCTTGATGTACTCTCATTTCCACGTGTGCTTCTAATAAACTAACTTCTTGGCGGGATTTCTCACTTATTTCAGCTAATTGGTGACGAAGACCATCTCTTTCCATTTCAAGCTGACGTATTGATGTGGACATTGAGCGAAGCTGCAAATAAAAAGTTAGATCAATTTAGTAGGTAAATATTTTGTACGTCTTAAAAAATACGTAAACCTAACTATAATAGAGAGTAAGTGCGACATGTGGTCTCTCATCGTTTCTTTGAACTTCGTCCGCACCAGTTCTCTATACTTACCACGTCTTCTCGATCACTATACTTGGTGGAAACTGGAAGAGAAGGCATTCTTCGCTGAGATGTTTTTTCTTCTTCATCTTCTTCATCAAACTCCTCACTACTTTCACTTGGCCAACTATCTTCGTCAGAATCTTCACCATTTTCTACGTATTCTTGACCAGATGATTCAACTCGCAAATCTCCTGTTTTTAAAACTAGGTCTGGCATTCGACCAACTTTTTCTTTGGTCATATCATTACTCTGAATATCGGACGTACCTGAAAGAACACTGGGAGTTACAATAGGACACAAGAGGATACAACTGATACAATGCTGGTCACTTCCTAATCATTAGTTGTGTTTTAAATATATTTAGTTTGTTGAATGTGAGCCCACAATGCAATAGGCTCTGCGCCAAGAAAATACTTCATGTCGTAGTCCCTTAATTCCCTGACCTTTTTGAAGCAATTTCTGGAGCAATTTATAATAATACCTTTAACTATTACTTATAATAAATTCAATTTTAAAGACACATCCATACATTGTCGAGAGTCTACAAACTTTGTAACGTCACGTGTCACTGCAGTAATAACCCCCCCCCATGTGTTATCATGTGACACTATAGCGAACACCCC
>JAOBAZ010059891.1:0-12225 GCA_026546875.1 Pteroeides caledonicum | reverse complement strand
ATATTCATTCCAAGGTACGCTTATATAAAGCTTTCATATGAGCAGCACTTGTTCTGGGGGTGGAGTGTCCCTTTAAATTCGATCGTATTGATTTTCCCGTCGCTGTTGACAAAGTTGGGAAGTTTGAAGGACAAAACAGTCTGTCAATGTCTTTGCCTTCGGCAATCTATTATTTCCCATACACAGCACAGAGAAACGTTTTGACACCCTTGTCAATCTGCTGCTATACTCTTACGAAACAACGAGACATTATTGTCTCATCAAAGATGTGAATGAGCTACTATACGGTTAAAACAAAAGGAAAGTTGGCATGTTTTCCTGTCCCCACTGTCTGTATAAATTAACTTGCGAAGATCTTCTAAAAGACCACCAGCCCTACCGCTGCAAACATGGTCCTTAACGCGTTGAACTACCAAACCAGGACAACGCGACACTATACTTTAAAGACTACTACAAACAACTTAAGGTTCCCTTTATTATTTATGCTGATTTCAAAAGCATTACAACCAAGATCAATTCCGTAGCACAGAATCTGGGGAATTCACCGAAAAATATCAGCATCATCAACTATGTGGGTTTTCTTATGTGGTTATTTTCGTGGAGTACAATACAAGAAACCTCCCATGGTATATTGTGGCGAGGACGCTGTTGATAAATTGTTAGAGTAAGGCGGAGGAGAAATATATTAGATAAAAACTGGATTGGGTCGAACCCACGCGAATCAGTAACGAAAAGGATGACGAATTGCCATATTTGTGGTTTCGATTTAGGTGCTGACCATGTATGTGATAATTGTTAACTTACTTTTAAATATCGTGGAGCTGCACACTACGGCTGCAATTCGAACTACCATTTTACTGGACGTATACCTGTTGTTCTCCAGGACTCTCACTTGATCTAGCAAGGTCTTGGAAAACTAAAAGACAAAAAGATCAACTTTATCCCAAACCACACCGAAAAGTTCATTTCGTCCTTCATTGATTACCTTGATTTTAACGACTCTCTAAAATGTTTGAACGCGTCTTTGGACAAACTAGTAACAAACTTTCTACAACCTGCAGAAACACATAGAAAACAACAAAACACCACTACTGCTTCGCAAAGGCATCTACCCGTACGACTCTATGGATAGTGTAAAGAAGTTTAACGAAACCTGCTTCCCACCGAGAGAGTCATTTTATAGCATCTTGAACGACGAACATACATGTATATCTGACGCTTACTACAGTCATGCAACACAAGTGTTTACCAATTTTATTTGTCAAATACTTGGCGACTATCATGACGTATACTTAAAATCGGATGTTTTACTCCTTGCCGATGTCTTTAAGAACTTCCGCAAAGTTTTTTTATGAAAATTTACAACTTAGATTTCTGCCACTTTCATACAAGTCCTGGATTAGCATGGCCAGCGTGTTTAAAAATAACCGAATCTTGATATGTATCTATTTAACGAGGAAGCTTTGCGTGGAGGAATCTTTATGATCAGGAACCGCCATGGCAAAACCAACAACCCATACCTTCCCGAATATGACCTAAGACAAGACACTTCCTACGTGATGTGCTTTGACGCGAATAATTTATAAGATTGGGTCATGTTGAAACCTCTACCGACTGGTGAATTTGCTTGGTTAAATAACGAACAGATGTCATCTTTAAATATCGAAGGCGTTCCTGATGACCACGAAGAAAAGTGCATTTTAGAAGTTGATCTTTACTATCCCAAACACTTCCATGATTTACACAACGATTGTCCCGTGGTTCCTGAAAAGATGAAGATTTCTCAAGATATGCGATCGCCCTACTAGCACAAATTGGCAGAAATGCTCTATATTAATGGTGGTGCGGTACAGAAGTTAGTTCCCAATAAACAAAACAGATTACATTGTGCACTACCGCAATCTGAAGCAGTACTTAGTTCTGGGGATTGAATTAACCTAGATTCACCGAGTCCTTGCGTTCCACCAGGCCTCTTGGCTAAAATCGTATATTGATTTCAACACGGTGGAGCATAAACATGCAGCGAATGACTTTGAAAATGATTTCTTTAAACTGATAAACAATTCTGTGTTTGGTAAAACCATGGAAAATTTACGGAACAAAGTTAATGTAAAATTGGTAAACAACAAAACAAGACTATTTAAGCTCCTGCGTCACCATTGTTTGACTCCTTCCGCATATTTTTCAGATTTTTCAGCTATTAAAATGAAGTGGACCAAACTTTACCTAAATCGCCCAATCTACCCTTACCAAAATAATCCATATTTTGTGTTTCTAATTCACATGTGATTTACATGTGATCACATGAATTCACATGTAGTTCACATGTGAAATTGGAACAGAACATGTGGAATTTTAGGTTGAATGAAAGGGTATGTTAGGTTTACGATCTTAGATCTATCTAAAGTAATTATGAAGGATTTTCACTATAACTACAATGAAGACAAATACAACTCAAAAGCAAAATTGTTATTTAGTGACACGGACAGTCTCTGTTATCAAGTAACGACAGAAGATATTTACCAAGACATGATGCAAAACATTGATTCATTCGACACATCTGAGTACAGTAATGATCTTCCATTATACGGAACAACGAACAAAAAGGTTCTTGTAGGTCTTCGACCCAAAATGTATTCAAGTATATATACAGAGAATAATAAGCCAGTGGAAAAAAAGACCGCTAAGGGAATAAAGAAATCCGTCAAAAAACGAAAGCTCTGTCAAGTTAGTTATAAAGAATGCTTGCTGGAGAAATTGAGAAATAACTTCTTTGAACCAAATTCGTACTGACAGTCATCAAATTTAGTCTATCACACTAAATAAGATCTGCTTCACACTAAATAAGAGTCCATATGACGATAAACGTTACATTCCAGATAACAGTGTAGATAGTTTACTCTATGGACATTATAAAATAAGAGTCTAAATCAATTTCAAACAGCAGTGATTATAAAATTGTTTAATAAAATTTTTCTTAAACCTTTAGAGTTTGTGTATTTTATTTATCTAATAGATATAACCTTAAGTTCCCTTTTATCTCTAAAGAATAATAGGAAATCCCAACACGCTTTGTAATTTCATTGTCCACTTATTATATCCCCTCTCTATATCGGGTGTGACTTGGAGAGACGTCTATTACCCCCATATGTCTTTCTAATTCCCTCTTAGTGTTATAACAAGGTCTCGCAGGCTTGCCAGAGCATTATTTTACTCGTCGCGACCATTAAAATGTCATTAGCAGCATCATATTTTGAGTGCCCCATTTTATTCCTAAAGAATAATAACAAATCCAAAGTGAACACGTTTTGTATACGCATTATCAACTTACTATCCTCGCTAAACCGCACGTGTTTGTCTGTACCCATATGCCTATCTATATCCCTCTTAGTGTTATAATAAAACTCAAGTGCTATCCGTTCGAAAAATATTAAGGAAAGTAAACATAGCTCAACTGTAAGCAATCAACTATAGTAAGTGAACATATTTTTAATAATATAACCCGTAACTGCGAAAGATATGTTTACTTGTTTGTAAGTAGCATGTTTATAACTAAACAAAGAACATTCGTTTGACTTTATCCATAGCGAAAGCGGTATTTGCGGACGTTATCAAAACATACTCAATTACAATGCGTTTTTTACAATTTCATGCGTAGCTTCATCATCAATTTCAGTTCTTGTTTACGTTTTACATATCGTCAATATTATATTTATATAAACCGCAATCTGTTTAAATACATGGTTTAGTTATGGTCACTCGTACAGAGACTACCATTCATGTTTAAAATGGCTCCAGCTTCTTTAACTAACTCAAAAATGAAAACAACTAATCCAATTCTAGGTTAAAATAAAATTGCTTAGTATTCGAGTACTTGCTGAAAAATATTACATTTCTATTAGTAAACATTGTCGGAAAGTATCGTTTAATTTTAGCAAAAGTTGCTGTGCTAATCACCGTGGATGTATAACCGCCGTACAGCTGCATCAGTCACCTTGTAGCAATAGCCCCTCACTCTGGCGGGAAAAGTGTGTCGCCTGATAAGTAAAAAGGCGCAAAACGCCCTTGGGCGTTGCAAAGAACCTAGTACTGAATATTAATGAGATAAATATTGAATGAGGCGGCATCCCTTTGAACCCTATTTTGGGGGGTATTACTACAAGGTGACTGATGCTGCTGTACAGCGGTTACTTTAAACGTCTTATAATTTTATAACTTAAACAAATTGCTGTTTATATAAATATAATATTGTCGATATGGAAAAGGTAAACAAGAACTGAAATCGATGATGAAGTTACATATTGTCGAACTTAGTAGAAATGTTTGTAATTTAGTATATTTTGATACGTCTGGAAATACCGCTTTCGCTATAGATAAAGTCAAACGAATGTTTGTTGTTTAGTTATAAACATCCTACTAAATATTTTTCAATATTTGTCTAACTGTTATTAAGACAACGAAAAATCGTTGCCTAGAGCAAGAATCGAACTCACACCTTCGGGTTTCTGGACCGCCGCTGTACCCATTAAGGTATCGAGCCAACGGGGATTGGTGGGTGTGTATATTTTATTTAAGTGCACGAAATATTTTCGCGAGGACTTAACGCTTCCCATTGATGATTTACATTGTTTCAATTCTATTACAGAATCATCCTCAGAGACATGTAATAATTTTTCAATATTTGTCTAAGTCTAACACTGTTATTGAGACAACGAAAATCGTTGCCTCAAGCGAGAATCTAACTCACACCTTCAGGTTTCTAGACCGCCGCTCTACCCATTAAGCTATCCAGCCAGCGGGGATTGGTGGTGGGTATATTCTATTTAAGCCACGAAATATTTTCGCGACGACTTAACGCTTGCGATGACTTACAGTGTTTAAATTCCATTACAGAATCATCCACAGACATGTTAACAGAGACGTGTTAACATTTTTCTCTGAGGATGGTTCTGTAATAGAATTGAAACACTGTAAGTTATCCATGGGAAGCGTTAAGTCGTCACGAAAATATTTCGTGCACTTAAATAGAATATTTTCACCACCATTCCCCCGTTGGCTCCGTAGCTTAATGGGTAAAGCGGCGGTCAAGATACCCGAAAGTGTGAGTTCGATTCTCGCTCGAGGCAACGATTTTTCGTTGTCTCAGTAACAGTGTTAGACAAATATTAAAAAATATTTACATCCTACTAAGAAACAAGTAAACATATCTTTCGCAGATACAGGTTATATTATTAAAATATGTTCACATATTCTACTTGATTGTTTACGATTGGGCTACGTTTACTCTCCTTAATATTCTTCGAAGCGATAGCACTTGAGCTTTATTCCAAACCGTTATTATAAAACTTGGAGAACGTCTTAAAAGCTTGTGAATATAATTTTAGCGAAGAGACGCGCTCCGTTTGACATCTAGCACAGTAATTAGCTTAAAAGAATGACCCTTGTTCATTAACGCCGTTGATGTCATTTTAATGATAGCGACGTATAAAATGACTGCCAGGCAAATCTGGGCGGCTTTGTTATAACACTACAGAGGGATATAGATAGACATATGGAGGTACAGATAAACACGTCCGGCGTAGAGGGGGGTGGTAAGTTGATAGTGCGTATACAAAGCGTTTTCATTTGGGATTTCTTATTATTCTTTAGGCATAAAATGGGGCACTTAAGGTTACATGTATTAAATCAACAAATTACATAAAGTGGGGCACTTAAGGTGACATGTATTAAATCAGTAAATTACATAAAATTAAAATAGTTTTAGAAAAAATTATTAAATGATTTTAGAAACATAACAAATTATGTTGCTGCTAATAACATTTTATTGATTGCGACAATAATAAAATAACCATCAGACGAGTCTGGGCGACTTTGTTATAACATTAAGAGGGATATAGATAGATGTATGGCGGTAATAGATGTCTCTCGAAGTCTCACGCGGTATTGAGAAGGGATATATTAAGTGGATAATGGAAATATAAAGTGTGTTCACTTGGGACTTTTTATAATTCTTCAGAGATGAAAAGGGGCACTTAAGGTCACACCTATTAGATCAATGAATTACACGAAAGTAAATAATTTAAGAAAAATTTTTTTAAATACTTTTATAAATAGTACAGTTTGAAATTGATTTACACTGTTATTTTGTAATGTCCCTAGCGTAAACTATCTACACCGTAATCTACAATGTAAGTTAATCGTCATATGGACTCATGCAGATCTTATTTACTGTGATAGGGTAAATTTGATGACTGTCCCTACGAATTTGGTTGATAGAAGTTTTAGTGCTACGTTTCTCAAGTAAGCATTCTCTATAACTGGCGTGACGAAGTTTTCGTTTTGTGACGGATTTCCTTATTCCTTTAGAGGTCTTCTTTTCCACTGGCTTATTATTCTCTGTATATAGAATTGAATACATTTTCGGTCGAAGACTTTCAAATTCCTCAATAGCAACTCCGTGCGTCTCATCCTTCGTTTTACCAAGAACCTTTTTCGTTGTACTGTATAATGGGCGATCATTACTGTACTCAGATGTGTCGAATAAATCGATGTTTTCCGTCATTTCTTGGCAAATATCTTCTGTTGTTACATGATAACAGAGACTGTCCGTGTCACTAAATAACAGTTTTCCTTTTGAGTTGTATTTGTCTTTCATGTAGTTATACTGAAAATCTTATATAAGCACTTTGGATAAATCTAAGGTCGTAAACCCAACATAGATTGGACAATTTAGGTGAAGTTTGGTCTTGTTCGTGTTAGCAGCTGACCAATCTTCTGAAAAAATGCGGAAAGAGTCAAACGATGGCGACGCAGCGAGCTTAGATATTCTTGCTTTGTCGTTGACCAATTTTACATTAACTTTTTTCCGCAAATTTTCCGCAAACTCCGAATTGTTCATCTGTTTGAAGAAATCCTTTTCAAAGTCATTCGCTGCATGTTTACGCTTTTCCGTGTTAAAATAAATATATGATTTTAGCCAAGAGGTCTGGTGAAACGCAATAACTCGGTGAATCTGAGTTAATTCCATCCGCTAAGCTAAGTGCTAAGAGCTAAGTATTGCTTCAGATTGCGGTAGTGCACGACGTAATTTGTTCTGTTTCTCAGATTCGGAACTAACTTCTGTAACGCACCACCATTAATATGGAACTTTTCCACCAATTGCTCGCAGTAGGGAGAAGGCATATCTTAAGAAATCTTCATCTTTTCAGGAGCCAGTGGATAATCATTGTGTAAATCAGGTGTTTGGGATAGGAAAAATCCACTTCTAAAAAGTACCCCTCTTCGTGGTCATCAGATACGTCTTCGAAAGTTAAAGATGACATCTGTTTGTTATTTAGCAAAGCAAATTCACGAGTTGGTAAAGGCTGCGATATGGCCCAGTCGTATAAATTATTCGTGTCAAAGTACATCACGTAGGAAGTCTCTTGTTTTGGGTCATATTGGGGAACGTATGGGTTGTTGGTTTTGCCATGGCGGTTCCTGATCATAGAGATTACTCCACGCAAACCTTCCTCGTTAAATAGAGAGCTGTCAGGATCGGTCAGCAATTTAAGTTCAACTTCAAACACGCTAGCCATGCTAGTCCACGACTTGTATAAAAAAGGCAGGGATCCAGGTTGTAAGCTTTTATACAAACTCGCCAAAAAGTAAAACATCCGATTTCAAGTATACGTCGTGATAGTCGTCAAGTGTCTGACAATTAAAACTGGTACACTCTTGTGTTGCATGACTGTAGTCAGAGATATGTTCGTCGTTCAAGATGCTACAGAACGACTCTTTCGAAGGAAAGCATATTTCGTTAAACTTCTATACACTGTCCATATAGTCGTACGGGTAGACGCCTTTGCGAAGCAGTAATGGCATTTTGTTGTTTTCAAAGTGTTTCTGCAGGTTGTGGAAATAATCTGTTTCACCTTTTGCTAAGTTTGTTACTAGTTTTGTCCAGATATGCGTTCATAAATTGTAGAGACTCGACAAAATCAAGGTTATCAATGGGAAACGATATGGACTTTTTGGTGTTGTTTAGGATGCACTTTAACATTTTGTGTTTTAATTTTCAGAAGACATTGCATGATCAAGTGAGATTTCGTAGCCACGACGGTTGTGAAGAAGATCCGGTATACGTCCTGTGAAAATGGTAGTGCAGGTTGCACTCGTTGTGTGCAGGTCCACGATATTTACAAGTAAGGTGGCAATGATCACGTACACGGTCAGCACCTAACTCGAAACTACAAATATGGCAATTCGTGGCAGGTTGAAATTCGTCATCCTCTTCGTTATTGATTCGCATGGGCTCAACCCAATCCAGTTTTTCTTTAATATATTTCTCCTCCGCCTCCAAGTACTCTAAGAAATTTATCTACAGCATGCCCACCACGATATGCCACGGGAGGTTTGTTATATTCCTCTACTTCGGAAATAACCACATAAGGATACCCACATGGTTGATGATGCTGACATTTTTCGGTGAACGACCTGTCCGGATTCGGTGCAACGGAATCGATCTTTGTTGTAATGCTTTCTAAATCAGCTTAACGAACAAAGGGAACCTTAAGTTGTTAGTAGTAGTCTTTAAAGTATAGTGTCGCGTTGTCCTCGTTTAATAGTTCAAGGCGTTGAGGACCATGTTGGCAGCAGTGGGCCTTGTGGTCTTTTAGAAGATCTTAGCCAATGATCTCATACAGACTGTAAAACATGCGATCTTTTCTTTTGTTTTCATCGTATAGTAGATTATTCAGATCTTTGATCAGACAATAATGTCTCGTTGTTTCGTAAGAGTATAATAGCAGATCGACATTGGCGTCAAAACGTTCCTTTTTGATGTGTATGGGAAATAATAGCTCGTCGAAGCCAAAGACATTGACAGATTTTTGTCGTTCAAACTTCCTAACTTTGTCAACAGTGACAGGAAAATCAATACCATCGAATTTAAGTTCTGTTTTAATTGGACGGTAATGGTGGAGTTTTTCTGGAATTCTTAGTTCCACTTAGTGTATAGCAGCAAGAACAGACAGCGCAACATTTATTGTCTACATTTTTAACGTTGATAACGACCTTTTTCGTTTTTAACTGCTTCGGTAAGGAGATATAACTTAAACCTCTCAGATGAGTATATTCAGTCATGTTTAAATCTAGATGGAGTATTTATTCTAGTAGCCATCCACTACCCTCTTCTTGGTGAAAGACAAGAGAACTGGTAATTTTCTGCTGAGCTTTTTGTAGCTGGTTTTCCAGCTAGTAGTGGTTTACCATTGTCATACAGAGACTACGAAAGTGAGGTTCGGATACCAAATCATCACCATCTGTCCTGGGGTTCACAAATGTAACTTTCACGCTTAAAAACCATTTCAGACCTCGCTTTGATTTCAAATTCTGCGATAGGTGGATAAGGATAGATTTGGTTTTCCCACGCAGAAACTGTTTCATGTCATGTTTCTGGTCCTTTCGAGGCTTCAAATCTACTTTAGTCAATTCTACTTTCATCTTTAAAAGCAGATGTGAAGTTGCAGGAGTCTTCACTGTCAGCTGAACTGTCACCTTCTCCAACTTGAACCTTTGTCCTCTTAGATATAGGAGCATCGTCTCCACACTTCCTTTTGGATGTTTCCTGGCAGTTTGCTTCGCAGTAGGCTCGATGTACATTAATGTTGTCTCGTCGGTAAAATGACTTGTTACAAAAATCACAATTGAGGTAACTACTCCTTCATGTGTCTTTTCGTGTCCCTTCAGAGCATTTTGGGAAGTAGAGTACGGAAGTAACACACAGTTTAGCGTTGCCGGGTCACTTAAGACCTTCATTTGCAAAGACTTCAGACCGTCAAATCAAAGAACAGAAAAAGAAGTGATGGCATTCTTAACCGAGCACCAAGATTCATTCCTGAAGGGACCTGGAGAACCGTCCACAAGTTCGTGGAGCTCACCGGTAGTGCTAGTGTTCTCTACCTTGGACTTAAAAAGTGGGTACTGGCAAGTGGAGCTCGACCCAAATGACAAGAAAAGACATCATTTTTATTTGGAAAAAGAGTTTGGCAGCTCATAGTTATGCAATTTGGCTTACGTTATGCGCAAGCCACATTCGAAAGGCTCGTGAAAACAGTACTCGGAAAGTTACCGTGGCGAACGCGTTTGGTAAATCTTGACGATATTATTGTTCTGGGCAAAAATTTTAGTCATCGTGTGGAACAACTGCGGGATGTCTTTGGACGGTTGCGAAGCGCTAATTTGAAGTTGAACCCCAAGAAGTAGACTTTGGTCCAGACAAAATAACTAACGTTTCATTCGCTGAAAGAAAACCTCACTTGCTTTTCTAGACTGACATAGCCAGATGTAAATCGATCTTTTATTCCTGATACGGATGCTAGCGATGTCTCAATCGGGGCAGTATTCTCACAATTTGCTGATGGTGATGAACACCCAGTGGCCTAATTAGTTAAAACCTATGTCGAGCAGAGAGATAGTACTGTGTGACTAGGAAAGAACTGCTTGTTGTTGTTCGAGCTAAAGAGCATTTTCATTCGTATCTTTACGGAAATTATTTCTTGGTGCGACCCGATCACTCATCATTATTGTCGCTCCTGAATTTAAAATACCACAATTAAGGGACAAATTGGCGCTATGTGTGCAGAAATTGGGACAATATGATTTCGAGATTAAACACCGAAAAGGAAAGATGCATCAAAACGCAGACGCTTTATCTAGAAAACCATCTGATGAAGTGCAGTGTAGGTATTGCGACAGGAAAGATATTCAGGAAGCAATACAACTTGAACAAGAAGGTCGCAGTGGATTATAGCAGAACAAGTCATTCTCAGCATATTCTCACAACCATCGAGCGAGCTAGGGAATAGAAGCGCAACAACAAGATCCTGAAATTCGTGTCGTATTTCAGTAGGTGGAAAGATCGGCCATCAAACCTTCGTGGAATGAAGTATTGTCTTATAGTCCAGCCGTAAAAGTGCATTAGGGGTAAAGGGAATTGTTGCAGATTATTGAAAGGAAGGTTTATCGCTGTTAGGACATTGTACATCCAGAGGTGCCAAGGAAACAGTTGATCATCCCAAAGATCTCTGAAGAATGGTTCTGGAAAAAATGCATGATAGTCGTACCGAAGGACATTTTAAAGAAGCCAAGATATTGGGGAAAAGCAAAGAGAGATATTTCTGGCACATATAAAAAAGGATGTTGAACAAAGGTGTAAAAATTGTGAGCAATGTACATCACGGAAGGTCCCAAGCAAAGAGGACCAATGAGACAATTTATTGTCGGGCACCGTTAGGAAGGATTGCTGTCGACGTGTTTGGACCTTTACCTGCGTCAGATAAAGGCAATAAATACCTTCTTATAGTCGTTGATTATTTCACTAAATGCGGGAAAGCCTACCCATTAGAGAATCAACGAGCGGAGACGGTGGCAGAAGTTCTGGTGAAATTATTCATCACAAAGATAATTCATCACTGATTAAGGGCGGAATTTCGAATCGGCTGTTTTTTTAGGGAGTTTGCAGTATTTGGGTATTGACAAGAAAAGAACAACGACGCTCCATCCGGAATCAGATGGTATGGTGGAGAGATTTAATACAACGTTAGAGAGTCATTTGGCTATACTCGTTGAGCACCACCAAAAAGATTGGACTACCATATTGCCTTGCTGTTAATGTAACGAAAGTACTAAGCAAGCACCCGCAACTTAATGTTTGGACGAGAGTTGAATTTGTCCATCGACTTTTTTTACGGACGTCACCCCGAACCAGTGATAACGGTGAGAGATGACTATGTGGATAATCTCCAGAGAAGAAAAAAGAACGCTTCCAAATTGGCGCAAATAAGAATCCTAGTAGCAAGTGACACACAGCGATAACGGTGAGAGATGACTATGTGGATAATCTCCAGAGAAGAATAGAGAACGCTCGCAAATTGGCGCGAATACGAATCCTAGTAGCAAGTGACAGAATGAAGAAGACCTACTACCTCGCAGGACATTATCGAACCAAGTGACTTAGTTTGGAATTATAATCCGGAACGAAAAAAATTCTGTGACTGGCAAGGACCATATGTAATTGTAAAACGAATCAATTAATTACTGTACAGAGTGAGAAATTCTACCAGAGAAAATCTCGTGTTGTCCATCGCAATAGACTGTGACGATATTCTGGGCAAAACTAAAGTTACTGCTAAATTATTCAGGGCGAATAGCCCTCTAAGGAAGTGCAGCTATCACGTTACAATA
>JAOBAZ010059780.1:0-12228 GCA_026546875.1 Pteroeides caledonicum | reverse complement strand
CGTTTTATACGTAAAGGTCCGCGTGCCTAAATTTAAGAGTGCCGTACCCAAAACGCTTGTCGTGTAAACGGGGCTTTTATCGTAGTCGTTGATCCAGTTCCGTTCGTGATAACCGTTGAAGATGTTGAAACATGTATGCATTAAAAAAATTTTTCGTATTGTTTAAAAGTATAATTACTCTGTTGCTACTGAGAAGAATAGAAATCCATATTTTGCTGTTTTTAATCGCTTATATCTTTGCTTTACGTTAATAAAACTTGCTGAAACTGGGAATAAAGTAAAGTATATTTCAAGAAATTAAAAAAATAGCCGTTTTGATTGAAAAATGGATTTCTATGTTTTCAGGTCATCTGCTATGCAATGGACAAAAAAATACTTTTGTTTTATAAGGTAAAATCTAAAATAAACGTTTCGTGACTAGACGCGAGTGAACAAAATAAGAATATGTCGCCTCGTCAGTTTCTTGAAGATAACAATTTCAAAGACAACAATTGCACTAACGTTTGCAAAAGGAATTTACGTTGCCGCGGACTCCCCCGGTCAGTAGCATTTGAATTTATACAGCAAGCGGTTATCTTTAAAACGGGGAACGGGGAATGGGGGAACGGGACGGGGAACGGGGGAATGGAACGGGGAACGGAAGGAATGAAGGAAGAGAATGGAAAAGGGATTGGAATGGGGGAAATGAAAAGAAAAGCATGAATGAATGAGATATCACAAAGCTTTTTACAGGTTTCTAAACTTCAATAACAAAAATATATTTCTTAATGTAGGACAACCAGCGTGGCTAACTAGTATTTCCTGGGGGAATTATCCCTCCAGTATGTATCAGTCCATATACATGGATATAGTCGCTACATTCGCTACGTTCGCAACACTGGCAGTGTGTATCAGTATATATTATATACATATAGCTGTTACATTAATTCGCTACACTGACAGTATGTATCAGTAATACATGGATATCACCGCTACATTCGCTACGTTCGCTACGTTCGCTACATTCGCTACGTTAGCCGCGTTCGCTACGTTCGCTACATTCGCTACGTTACGTTCGCTAGATTCGCTACGCTCGCTACACTTGACAGTTGGTATCAGTAATACATGGATATCGCCGCTACATTCGCTACATTTGTTGCGTTCGCTACACTGACATTATGTATCAATATTATACATGACTGTACACATAGCAGCTACATTCGCTACGTTCGCTATACTGACAGTATGTATCAGTATACATGTATCTGGCCTCTACATTCGCTGCATAGTCAGGTCAACAAACAGTATATTAATTGTGCCATTCTCTGCTAAACAATAATTTAATATTGTAGCTTTGACCCTAATTCTTGGGGTCAAAGGTACAATACTAAATTATTGCTTCCTAGAGAAGAGCACAATAAAGATAACCAGCATCTGCTGGTTGGAATCGACCCTGCTTGCAATACAAAAGTCTGCGTTGCATCTGGCCTTCAGCACTAATGACGCAAAGACAATTTTCGGTTTGACAAGAGTTTTTTTTTTCGAACAAATACACAAAACAAACGATTATAGCTTTTGCATTCCCTTGAAAAATTCGCATCACAAACGAGGTCTGGAGCGGTACTGGCGTGCTTCTTGGCTATCATTGGCGCATTGATTCCAGTAGCAAGGATTTTTCCCTGCCACAAGGAAATATTTGTCTTTGCAAGGAAAATGCAAGGAATAAATTTCACAAAGAAAATTGCAAAAAATTAAAATATGATTTTGAAGGAAATTCATTTGAATATTTATAAGGTAAGGTATTTGAAAATTTATGTTATAATAATGCATATGGATGAAGACCCAGATTCACGGTTAGATGACTCGGACTCGTCAACTAGTCCATATGGACACAGAATAAAGATATACAGTAGTCTCACTCCTAGCAAGGTGCACGTGATTGCATATTTTTGCATAAAACAAAGAGGACACGTTGCACCGCCCAGTGCTTTCTCTGTATTGTTACTTACTCTGTGGCATATGGATAAAGACAGTGGGGACTGAGGCGAGCTTAAAGTTAATAAGGAAATTTTGTTAAGCCACTTAAGCGGTTATTAAAGACCAAACTTTGACTGTTTTTTTTTTATTATACATGTACTAAAATTCACGAATTTTGCAAGAAGTTTGAAAGGAAATTGAGTCATTTTGGCAAGGAAATTTTCTGGGAAAAAAAGGAAATTCGGAGACCGGAAAGGGATTTTTCACTACGTGTGCCAACCTCTTGTGCTGCCAGGCTGCCTTGCCAGCTGCGCAATTTTGAATGTGGACATGTACAGGAATGGCGCATGCAGTTTACTATGGGACGGAGTTTCTGTGCGGATTTAACAAATGCCCTGAACCTTTACAACAAACTATTCTCACCGTGATCAATTGTGAATACGAGTCATTGGATTTAAGTGAGATGATGACATTTAACCACGATATATGTGCAGAAATGGAAGGAATTGGAATAGGTTTAATAAGGCTTGCACAACTTTTAGATAGTCAAATTCAAACAGGAATCACTGAACAAGGGGAAAACAATAGAAAAAACAGTTTAGAATATGAACGTCCAAATATTAATGCAGAGTGTGTGTTAAAAGATGAGACCAGGCCAGATGATTCTGCGTTTGTTGATGAAGCTATGACCATGGTAACATTAACAGAGATTAGGAAGACGATAGCAGAAGAAAAACAAAGAAACTGTAGGCTTGAACTAGAAGTAGAACAACTGCGCATGATACAGGATGAACATTTGTCAAGACTGGAAGTACAAATAAAACAAGGTAGCAACTTTTTTAAATTTTACAATTTATGCACATAATTTATCCATATAAATTTATACATATATTATACGGACTAGTACATCACTTTTATATATCACCAGAGCGTGGTGGGGAACGTAATAGCAAAGGCATGTATCTTTCTAGGGGGGGGACAGGACGCATTTTAGCCCACATTTCGTATCTAGATTCGCTCAATATCGATATCACACGTTTCTTCTTAGGTGAGATTTAAATAATTATTAAGGTTATTTACTGCAAAATGGCTTGAGTTCTCAAAGTATGCATTTAACCAGTAACCCTATTGTAGTCATCATTTCCTATCATTAGCTTTAGGGAAGACTAGACAATTTGGTGAGGTAGTTATCACCTCCCCTTAATTTCTATCCAGATTTAATTTTTTTGCAAGGGCAGTCCTCCAGTCTATTAGGGGGTTACCCCCCCTCACCTCGCCCCCTATCTATGCCACTGCACTGAACTTTTGTAGTCATTTTGCCAACTTAAGTGTTCAAATATATTTTAGTAAAGGTATTTTGTTTAGCATCTTTTTGCATAAAAACACTACTTAAAAATTACTAGGATTGGGTTTTGTAGTATATCTTGTTTGCATATAATTAGCATAATGTTTGACAATCATTATGCAGGGATGAATTTATCTGGGGTGGAAGGGAGTGTGCACCGCTAGCTTTGGCTAGAGACAGTGTAGGGGGGGTGCAAATTTCAAATATGTTGTTCAAGTATTCAACTCTAAATTTAATATTGACTGCTCACTGCAGTCCTTAAATAGGTTATTTAAGTATTCAAATCTATATTTTATATTAGCTGCAGTCATACATTACCAAGTCTGACACCTGCCAAAGTCAAAGTAACCTGACATGGCAATTATACCCACAAACGAGCAATTGGCATCTGCTCCAAACTAGAGCACCCTCCTACGAAACCAGACCTTAGTCCATAGTATCATGTACAGTACTTTAAACCCACTTTTGGAAAGTAAGCTTATAATCTTTCCTGTGCTTCATTATTAAAGGTGTTGATATTATGTTCTGATTATCAAGCAGCAAATTAGGAAACAGCCATAGCTATTCTTTTCAATTGCTTGTTATATTGTTTATGATATATATTGCAATTTATATTATTAGCTGAAATGAAAATTAATGAAAAACTTAAACAAAAAGTACTGGAGCAAAAGAAAGGTGCAGCACAAAATAAATTAAGGAAGGGAAGTGAATACCATAACAAACCATTGCAAAAAGTAAAGTTTGTTCTTTGTGTTATATTGCAATTTCAAAAACGTAGTTTAATAAATTGTAATACATGTATTATAATTAAAACTGTTGAATTTGCTGGCTGACAAATATTTCTTTTTGAAAGACTATCATCTTCACTCAATTCTTGTCATAATTACCATACTTTATTTTAAACTTACAAGTTCTCAACCCCATGTTGTTTACTGGTGTCCCGGAAACCATTTACACTAGCATTATGACTTTTCATGTACAGTACATAGAACAATTGTGACATATAAAATGTTTTTATTTTTCTATGTGAATTTTCTTTATGGTTAAACATTGTCTAATGTTTCATAGGTTTAATATTATATATAGAAATTTTATATAAATAATCTCTTTGTCTTATAAAAGTGTTTTTACTTTCATAGAAAGAAGAATTTAGGCAGGGTACTACAAACAAACTTGTACTTCCACAATGCAATGACAAGTCAAATCAAAAGGTATCAAAACCATTGCTCAGGTGTACTAACTGGTTAAATTCATTTGTAAGTATAGTTTTCAAATGCAAGTAATCTTTGCATCATCCTGGAGTTTTTTATAGACACACAATATCTTATAGGTTTGTAATAAAAGTTGTGCTTCAGGCACTACCTCTATTAGAAAACCAACAGCAAAGAAATCAACCCTTCAGTTAGAAGAGGAAATAAAATGGTCTCGGGTAGGTTAATTTCTTTCAATTGGTCCATCTATATGATAGTATTTCTTTGATTGCTTTCTAAGGTGATGTTTGCAGCTTCCAAATGTCCATTACCGAGATGGCTTCCCTTATCAACTTGTTTACAAGCAGGGGCAGATTTACAGGGGGGTGGACAGGGTGGCTAGCCACCACCCTTTCTTTAGTTTAATTTTTTTAAGAAAGCATTAAATGTTGTTTGTTGTTTAAAATTACTGAATTTGTATTTCTAGCAAAAGTAAATTTAGGTAAGATTTTAAATATGGAAGTGGTTACAGGTCCGTCAATTCAGTTTAGGGATATTTAGGGTAAAAGTTAAGGATATTTAGATTAGGGTCAGGGTCTTTTCGGGATCCACCTTTGCCACCCTTCTTTCAGAAATGCTACATCCGCCCCTGACAAGCTGAATATTATATCCAATCAAGTTTATGATTTATGATACGTTTTCGAAATTTTCCAAAATCACCAAAAAACGTCACGTACAATTTGTTTGTTCGATCACGACAAAATTTTTTTTTATTGTGATTCAGTGGAATATAATCATTAAAATTTGAAAACCTTTCTCTATTAGATAACACCAATATCAGTACTTGGAGCAAGGAAAAGATTTCAACAAAGTCTAGCGGCAACTAAGAAAAAAACAACTACTGCCAGAAAAACGTGAACGTGGATATTTCCATGTAAAAAAACAATCATGCAACAATGTGTCGGATATGGCCACTGATCTCATAGTACTCTAGATAGAGCTTCCTCATCTATCGAAAGTGAAGCCAGTTAATGAACTTCCTGGGACCAAATTCAAAAGAATCGATACATCACGCTAAGCCCACGAAGGTTTTTTTTGGGTAATCATGTACTTTAATGGTTAGAGCTTCAGTTTTTATTACGTTCTAGATCCGTTTTGGTGCAGTGAACTGATAAGGACGCCCATATGGTTGTCTTGGTCCCCTGAAGCTGATTAACTCTGGCTTCGGTTTTGACTTTCGATAAGTGAGGATTCTCTATCCAGTGCACAATGAGATCAGTGGATAATGGCACGCTATAGGCTGCTTTCCATATAATTGCGACTCAAGCACTACAGTGTCATCGATATGTCGGCGTCACTGCGTCTACTGCTAGAAAGTTTAGCTCAGATATACTAATCTATTGGCAGTAGTTATGGGTGCTGACACACTTAGAATGTTTATTTTTTCACGGAAAAAAATTGAGTTGCTTTGTTGAGTTTGTCGTTGTTTTGGCGGGTTCTGTGGTTATTCAATTTGCCACGAGTGTACTTCGCAGTTGGGCGCTAGGTTACCCAAATTGTATGGATATTACCCTGAGCTAAGTACTAGTCGTCGAAAAACAAACCCATTAATAGACTAGTTATGACATAGGTCGCCCAACTTTTGCCAGTGTTATTGTTCCTTACAACTATTAAAATATACATCTTAAAATATTAAAAATAACGAAAACCTGAACGGTAGTAAGCGTTTGCAAACCTTGGCAAGTACGTTGCTGATATCGGCTAATTGATATCGGCAACTCATTAACTGACTATGCTGCTCGCACGCACGCGCAGTGCTTCCACAAACACGTAGTGAAAAATCCCTTTCCGGTCCATATGTTCCGGTCTCCGAATTCCCTTTTTCCCCAGAAAATTTCTTGGCCAAAATGACTCAATTTCCTTTCAAATTCCTTGCAGAATTCGATATTTAATACACGTATAAAAAAAAACAGGCAAAGTTTAGTCATAAATATCTTTATGCCTTAACTACATGTAATTTATAACTCCAAGCCTCCAACAAAATTTATTTAACCAACAAAACCAATATCAACAAAAGATTGGATTTGTTCAGGGTGCTTTTGTTTTTTCATTGCTGACTTTGCTTGCAAACTCTGTGGTAAAACAACTGAAAACAACCGGCGACGCATGGTCTCATGGGCCGGTCGTAAAATTTAACCGGCATTTGCTTATGCTTGCCGCAAAAAAAGACGAATTTTGCGTGCCTGTTTTTTTGCCTGTTTTAGAATTTTAGATATAATGAAAATCACAGAAAATTCTTGCAATTTCCTTCGAAATCTGTATATTTCCTTGCAATTTTCTTGTGAAATTTATTCCTTGCATTTTCTTTGCACAGACCAATATTTCCTTGTGGCAGGAAAAAATCCTTGCCAGTGGAAGCACTGCGCACGCGAGCCTGTTTATTAAGTATTATATTAATTGAATAAGGTTGGCAACTATACCACAAATATATCAACAAATAGAAATATATACAGCGATAACTTCGATCCAAACTAAAAATATAACTACTAGTACTGAAAAAAAACTTAATACAAATGTACTTGCATACTTTTACTAACTTCCTACACTCTAGAAATTAAATGTGTTGAGAAATACTGAAATTTGTTCATTTAAAATTTGGTTTTGATAAAAAATTTTCAACATTGATTTTGTCGTTATGCGGGATCCAATTTAGTCGACAAGCTCGTGACTGCTCGTTGTCGAGAAAAAGTCGCAAACCATTCTTATTGGCAATTTGTCATTAAGCAAACCTCCCAAAATTTTCCGATTTTTTCAGCAGCCAATATAAGAATGCTTCGGGATTTTTTCCGTCGATGAGCTTGTCGATCTAATAATATACATAAAAAAATTTCTCAATTTGGCACATATCTGCATACTTTTAGTCCTGGAGCCCAATGTCTGAACGCTAGTTATCCGAGAACTCTCATGCTCATCCACGGTGGAAGCTCAAAAGTTGTCATTTCCGTACAAGGCACTTCTGCAATCAATCTGTTGCATCTTCAAAATTTTTTAATATCAAATCCGATATTTTCTTTTAATCCCAGTTAGATGATAATTTTATGTGATGATTGACTCACAGAAATTATTTTTCTAGTCAATGCCGGGAATAATGGAAATGCATTGTTATTTCGGCGTAATATGAACCATACTATCTACCGGATTTTCTCCCACGATAATAAATAATCTTTAACTGACGGCATTGTTTTATGAAAGGTGTCTAACAATTTCATGTAATGCAAGCTCAAACTTCTTGACCGTAGTACACTACGTCATCTCATTTTTGCCAAACATTTTCTTAATTATATTTTTTCTAGGTTTATTAACCAAATTGTTTAAAGTGCATATGAAACGAAAACTTTTATTATCTCATTAAAAAGATTATTGAAACTTGTAATATATTGAAAATTTATATCATTTATCAAGTATGCGTGACCGAATCGTTTTATGTAATCATTCGCTGTATAGGCCATGTTGGTGTTAACGTTTGTTGCTGGTATAAAATTACGAGAAACCATGTATTGTGAGTGAGCCATCTATTCATTACCTAATCTATGCCCCCATTAGCGCGCTCTCATTTGATGACTGCAATTTCCGGTGAATGCCCCCTCTAGTGTCCTCTGGTTTGTTATGACCTCTTTGACTGAAATGCTCTCTATTTGTACCCATTCCTCTCTCTCGGCCTGGGACGTTTTCTCAAATTTTCGAGACTTACTGCATTTTCAGCATAAACCAACTAAGTTTAGTTGGTTGCGAGCACATAACCAAATAACATTTTTTGGCATTTATATCCGGTTTTAGCAGGTATATAGTACAGGCGGTACTAGTGATTCTTTACAACGTATTCCAGCTAGTAAGAATTAAGCTTGTGTATGTATTTTTGTTAAGCTAAACCAAATTAAATTCTTCCGGAGTAAAATTAATTGAAAACATATGCCATATAAAAATCAAATATTTATCTATGTTATCTCTCATTTTTTTCCAACAATAAAATTTCTCGAAAAATACATGCTCAGGTCAATGATTTTAAAACGTTCAACGTGGTTAGTGACGCAGCTAATATATGAATGTTAAATATACCTCTCAAATTTGTGACGCAGTGCACATTTAAGTATGCATGACTGATGAATGTCAACCATTACAGGTACATGTATGTAAATGAAACAAAAATGAAAAGTTGTGAAATGTTAATCCAGAAACACAACGGTTATTCCAATATCTTAGTTGGCTAAATGGCGAGAACATAAGATACGATTTGCTTGTGCAACGGATTACGATAATCTATCGGTGTGACGGCGTTAACTTTGGACATGGGAGTACTACAAAGGTAAATGCATATTATTGTTTTATGCCTTGTTTAATCAGATAAAAACTTTTGTCTTCTATACAAAACATTTCAGTAGGAATATTGTCAATATACATTATATATGTTATATTAATTGAATTATGTGGTTTATAATGCTTCCTTACCTTGTTTGTTGTCGTGCATAAGAAACAAACAAGATTGACCTTACTAAAATGTTATCAACTGCTGTCGGCCAAAATGATTATTGACAAAAGTGTTCGCTGCTGATATTCGTTATGCAGTCTGGATAAGCAAACGCCTTATTTTTTGTTTGGGGACTAGTTACAGAATAAAGTAGTCGAAACATGTTTTTCCACTTGCTCAGACCTACGGCTACGTTATAACGTATCAGGTTAAAGGAAATAAAACTTTCAAATGTTGCGTGCATCCACTCAAGCGCACCAGCCATCTGCTCGTAAATATTCAAAAAGCGCAATTCTATAGTTGCTCGAGTCAAAGATCAGTTTTTATTTCCATAACACAAAAACGTAAGTGGAAAGATTTTCTGTAGTAATATTTTACCAATGGGAATTTTCGTTTCACACTTATAGCCTGCGTTTGTTATAGTAACAGTACTGATTACCAACCATATGATGCGTGCATCCTTCGGGATTACTGTCTTGTAAGAAACACCGGCACTTCACAACATGAAACTCATCACATTTGTATAAAACCTTGACGTAAAAAAACAGTACTTATGAGGCTGATTGTCGAATATAATCATAATAATAATATCTCACAAAGAACAGATGGGAAAGGGATTTAAAAATGCCAATATAACAGAAGAGCACTTGGGGTTGTATTTCTCACTTATCGTAAATTAAATAGTTGTATGGATATTGCCTTTCATAGTGGGTAGTTATATGAGCGTGTGGAGAAGTAATACCTGATAGATTCGTTTCAAATTTACCGTGTATAACTGTACAGTTTGTTCCTCTGTATACTAAGATATGCCCTTACTGTTATGGCGTGAGTAAAAATATAAGCTCGTAAATCAGACGGCATGAGCTGACGGTTTTGTTAGTGTGACTACATTACCGTCAAATTAATACCGTATTAGTACAGGGAGTAGAGTCACTAAACAAAATATCAAAACACAACCTGCAACTTTTGCTTAACCAATCCGAGTTTAAATTAATTCAACTGGGCAAAGTAGAGTTATTCCGTTGACCTTTTGTGTCTTGTTTGCGTGCGTACATATTTTTGCTGCCAGTAATATTGCTAGACCGTCACGATGTCTGTAATTGTGATATTTCTGCTCCAAGTTTCCCCAATGTAATCTTTCAAGTTCACGTGCAATATCAAAGTATAGAACCTCCTTGAAAAGTCTTACACGAAAGGTTGCCTTGTTTCATTACTTTTCTAATAATATTAATACATAAAATATTCGAAACATTAAAGGTTTTCAAAGGTTTAGCGAAAGGCGGTCGCGATGTGTGTAGAGTCTGCGAATCGCCGAACGAAAGCACACGAAAGCTTGTATGGTCACCCATTACCGCGGTCGCGTTTCGTGTAAAGTCTGTACGCAGGCTAATAAAGCTTTAAAAATTGTCAGGGCTATTTTAGATACCTTAAAGGAGATCGGTCCCAGAATGCAGTCAAGTGATTCGACGCGCACTTCCACGAAAGGTGTCGTTACATCACGGGCGGATGAGCATGCAGTGCACACATTCAATTCGCTACTAAACCTAATTGTTACTACTGAATGTCTATTCGCCCGGGATGTAATGTTTCCCTTCTACGAAGATGTTGCCAACACAGTGAAAAATGTATATTCAAAGTTGTTAACCGTTGAGCCGCCTAATGTTTGTTAATATTACTGCATCGATTGCCTGCTTCGTCGGTTAACAAAATCACAAACGAAGTTCAAATGCAACAGGCAAAACCATGATCATTGGTGGTCGTAAAATTACACATTATAAACCATAGCCAGGTTTATAATGTAACGACCTTACATTGATGATTATGCTGATTAACAGACTTTGATCAACCTAAAAATTTATGGACATTACATTAAAGTGATCACAACGGAGAATCGTTATTAACGATTAATGTTTAACACCGTTCATCAAAGTATACAAACATTACTACAGTTCGTGCCTATTTCACTATTTCTATGAAATCTT
This sequence comes from Pteroeides caledonicum, assembly GCA_026546875.1. Classification (NCBI taxonomy): domain Eukaryota; kingdom Metazoa; phylum Cnidaria; class Anthozoa; order Scleralcyonacea; family Pennatulidae; genus Pteroeides; species Pteroeides caledonicum. The sequence continues at coordinate 1,230 of JAOBAZ010059780.1, read as the reverse complement.
CTTTCGTCTTTTGCCGTTTTAAATAGGTCGAACTAGCACCGAGTGCCACCCACTGCGGTGCCACCAAACCTTATACACTAGGCGTCTTTTCCGTAGCTTACGTCGTAGACCGCTCTGAACCACGGGTTTGGTGTGAATCTCGTGTTTAACCGTGGTATATCGCTGCAAGGTATCTAAAATAGCGAAGTTGTTTAACCAAAATTACCACCATGGCTATGCAACTAAAATGAAACTCAAACCACCACTATAAACGAAATAAAAAAAATGCAGGAAAGTTGTAACCTTTGCTGAATTTGAGTATGGAGTCACCTTAACACGGCAATATATAGAGCACATACCAATTACCGATGTTATTGTAGGTGCCAATGTTGGAATATCCCAGAAGATATGTTTTTCCTTTTTGAAACAGAGAAAAAACTGTGGTCTTTGGATGCCAACGGGCAACGAAAACTGATTAATCGTCAGTCCTGCCTGTTGTCACAGAACAGAAAATGCACGGAAGATCGATACAAGTCGGAGTGCCCTCGCACATATTGCATTACGCAGGCGATGAATTCAGTAGGTAAACCGAGATACGGCAAAAAAAATTAACAAAACCGCAGTTTTCGCTTAGAGGTTATATAATCATCGACTCGACTTTTAAAACCGCAATACCGCATGTTGTAAGACAGTATTTCTGCAAAACCCCAGCCAAAATACGTCAAAACCACATCACCACAACCCTGTTCATTACGCACGTTGTCCCGAGTGGCGCCGCCAAAAAAATAATCGGGGGGGGGCAATATTCATATATTCATGTTCACATACCGTAAAAACAAAAGAATTTTTTTCGCTTTCAAAAGAAATCAGTAATGTGTAGTGTAACATGAATATATGAATATTGCCCCCCCAATTATTTTTCTGGCGGCGCCACTGGTTGTCCGCCATTACCCTGGCCGGTAAACTGCATATATTAACTACAAAACAGCCAATAAACACACTAAATTGGCTGCATAAAATTTAGAGAAACATGTTGCGCGGTTAAGTTATTCCTTATCATTTGTTATGCTGTTGTTTCCACACATTAAAGCCTTCATCAGCCTGTCACCGACTCATTCGGTTAGCAGTCATCGAACGAGAAACTGATGCCCAAACTACAAAATATTTAGGGCAACAAAAACTACGATGGCAGTCGCCATCTGAATGTAATTTGTACTAAATACATATACATATACAACATAATATATATAC